>VWZT01009300.1:345487-373917 GCA_013397055.1 Pachycephala philippinensis
GAATTGTCTATTAGTTAATGGACAAAGTTTAACAATAGTTGTTAACCTCACTTCAGCCAATTAAGCTTTGAAAGTAATAAAATATAAGGTTGTGATATGAATCAAAAAAACCATCTGAGAGATTGTTTGCAGTCAATGCCAAGATATTTATTCTGGATAAATAATGAGCCAAATTTATTTATATTTTCAATGCTTTCTTCTTAAAAAAACCAACCAAACAGACAAAAAAACCACACCTCCCTATTGCTCTAGTCCAGACAAGTAGTTTCTAGTTTAGAATGTAAAAATAATCAGTAAAAAGCTTAAAAAATAATTTCGTTAATGGAGAATAACAGAAAATGTTGGTTTTCCTCTGACTGTCTTTGGAAAATATATGTAAAATTAAATATTCCTAGTTTTGTACATTCATCTGCTTTTGACTGGCAGCATTGCTCAGTCCCACCTGGGATGTTTCACACAGTAGTCACTTTGGAGTGTTGTGAGGAGCAGAACTGCCTTTATGGAAAACTGTACAAAACAAACAGATTTCAGCACAAATCCAAAAAGAGTGATGAGGGGGCTCAATGAGGGAAGTGAGTGCAGTGGTATCACTGCTCCTGGCAAATCATCTGTGTTTGTGCAGATGATTCTCTTAACAACCAAGGAAAGTGGAGGTGGTGTTAGGAAGGGACCTGCCCTTCCCTTCCCTTGAATTTCAAGATTTATAAAACAAAAGGAAGTATTTTCTGGTGGTTCTGTGAGCCATAGTTATGAGAAGGCATCCAAGCTGTTGCTTCTGTGGATGTTTTTTGCTTCTTAAGTTAGGTCTGGCGTCTGTACTAGGACACTACCTGAGCATTTTGGCATCTTCAGAGCACAGAGGATCACAAGGACACTCTGAGGGAGAAGATGCTGACAGGCAAGTGAAATCCATGTGCCACAGTTTAATTCCCATGCTAATACTGGTTCAAACATTTCCATCAGACTTCAGCCTCCCACTCCTGCTCCCCATCACCTTCTCAGCTGTGCCTCCCCAGCTGTTTTCAGAGCCACACTTAAAATGATATCAGGTAATTGATTCGCAACTAAAGCAAGCCTGCATGAAAAGAGGGAAGGCTTTGTTTTCCACCTAGAGCAGTTCCCTGTAGGACTCATTGCTCAGCCCCACGAACAGTGGTGGCAGCTTGTCATCAGGACATGTCAGGGAAGGAGAGCCTGAAGCTGACATTGGGGCTGAGGAATGTGAAGGAGAAATCAAACACCGTGCTCAATATCCGCATTTCTCAGACTGCACTGAGACTCTCCTGGCTGAAAGCAAGATAGCTTTGCTTTGGTTCCTTGGAAGTCCAGTGAACATCTGTGTACCGCAGCCTGCTGTGGTTTAATGAGGTGTTTTACACCCTTACCTCTAGTTAATGCGGATTAATTTCCTGAGCATGTATCTATACACTAAGTTACTTGCAAAGGGAACCCCTGAGCAATCCTGTGTGTGCAGTACTGCTGCCAAAGATGCCCAAAGCCCTGCTGCAGGGCAAGGGCTGCTCCCAGCCTCTCCCCCAGCCCCAGGGTGTCCATTCTCTTACATGGGCCCCATGGCTGCAGGAGTTAGGTGGGCAGTCCCAGAGGATTGCTGGGAACTGGGATTTGCACCCTCTCCACCCAGTTTGTTCTCCCTCTGGCACCCCATCCGTGGACAGACTGCTTGGCAGAGACAAAAGACAGGTTTCTGGCCCAGGGACAACTTGGCCCCCTGCAATATATCATGGAGGAAATTACTTTGTTGTAACTTTGTCAGTACCAAATGAATTCACCATAATTAGTGTATTCAGTGTGAATCCCAGTGGAAGCAATAATGATTTTCAGTTTATTCAAAAAGGTTGCTATTTTCCCTGACAAAAAAATTATGACCTAAAAATATCTGATGTATTTCTCATTACTTTAGTGACTGTAATGATATGTTTGGAAGAAACACCAATTTTCCTGTCTACTGCTTTTGACACAACAACAATTAGTCATAAGCAATGAAAAAAAGACATTAGTTAAGAAATGGTAAGAAATATACAATGTTTCTGTATTCATAGCTTTTGGATTATTATTTGGTTACATTAGTCTAACTCGATTTGCAGAATCAGGGATTTAGAAAACATACCCTGTAAAAATACAAACCTGTTGATTGTAAAGAGGCAAAAGAATTGTATCTCATCAGTATTGTCCTTCCAGAGGAAAAAGACACTTTGGTAACAGCCAGGTATCACATCATGTAGTGAAAGCAAAAATGCAGTTGTCAGGAACCCAAGCTAGGCTTAGGATGGTAGTGTTTGTCTAATTACAGAGAGAGAACATAATTGCATCGTGCTATCTCTGTGCCTTGTCACTAAGTTTGGCTGCTATATCTCTAGTTATTCAAGTAAATATATGAAAAAATATATTTGTAAATGTTCTCCTTAACCACTTACATTGTTGGCATGCTTTTTGGTCACTTCTTTTATTCATCTATTTGATAAATATAAAAAATTGTTATGAAAATGGTCGCTATTAATAGTTCAGAAACCTAAAAACCCTTCACTATGACAATTTTACTGCACTGATTTTGGCCTTTATTTTCACCTTCTTTACTCTTCCCGAGTCCTTTCCCCTCCAGACATGGCACTTTCAACTATTCTCACATTATCTTACCCTTGCTTTCCAAGCAACATTTTTTGTGTATCTATCCATTTAATAAATAACGTATGGAGGAAGAATCTACAACTTCTCTGTCAGTCCTTATCCAGAGGGTAGGTTCATTCTCCCAGCACCAACAGGTGAGTCATTGACACACATCACCCCTGTCATACAGACTGGTCCTCTCAGACTGAGCTGCATCTTTCTCAGCTTTTCCTAGCACCATGTGCTCATAATATAATCATGGATTTACTGCCTGTTAAACATAAATCTAATGTGGTTTGGAAGTCTAGATTGTCAAGGCTGCCATCTGTACTCTTAACACAGGAGGGATGATGGCTGTGGTCTGAGGCTTTGTGAAGGTCCAGATGAAGGTTTTACTACTGTGTTGGAACTTGGAGCCTTCTCATCTAATGATGGGACATGGGTTAGGCTACATATGCTGTTGCTGTCTCTCTGTCTCCCGCTCTGTTAAAAGAAATCCCAAATCTGGCTGCTCTCAAACAGGATATTAATCCAAGCATGAGCTAAAGCTACGTGGTTAAGCCCATTGTCATGGGCTCAGTGCAAGCAGCTCTGACGAGGACTGAGGTTTGGCTCCTGTAAAAGTCAAAAGGAAATTAGCCTCTTTCTCAATGCAAAACCAGGTTCTACCACAGCATGAGGCTATTTCTCCATTTGTTTCCTTTCCTTTCAAAGTTAGATAATTTCCCTCCCCCACTTCTTCATTTCTTACTATTTCTGGTAGACTGGGAAATCTCATTTTGGTAATTTTTATATCGTGAACACAGAAGAAATTGGTTTTGTTTCATTACTGCTCACCCTGCAAAAATTGGTTTTCTGCTGTGCTCTTTGCCTTCCAGTTTCCAATTACACAAAAAGATACACTATTAAAATGTAGAATAACTTGCACTACTTGCACTTTTCTAAACCTTATTGCTTATACGAGTGATTTAAACAGCACCTACTGCATTAGCTAAACAACTCGGTCTTATTATTTTCTACAGATAATGGGGATCATCTGTTATTAATGAAGCTTAATTTATTCACCTCATTTTCCTTGCTGAGTTCCTTCAGCGACAGACCCCAAACAACAAGCAAATAAGCATGGAAAGGTTTTTTTAAATGACAGCCCAAGCTCTCCAAGACAGAGGCTGTGCAAATGCTGCCATAGTAAGACAAGTCCTCTTTGAGGCTTCTTGTTTACAAAAGTCCCTCTGAGAGTGTCTTGCCACTGATGCATGGGGTCCAATGAGTCCCACCAGAGCTAATGCCCAGCAGTGCTGCAGCTTCACCCACTGACTCTCTTCCTCTGTCCTTTCCAGATGGTCCTGGGGCAGAGACTAGGTTTTAAATAGCATCAAAATGAGGAAAACTCACTAAAATGGAGAACTGCCTGCACATCTCTTTGAGTTATGCTTTGAAATTCTTTACGAAGTGTCACGCCCAATTACTATTGAAGAGCTGAGTTGTTCAAAACTCATTTTGTTTTACTCACAGAATCCTAGCTTCTCATATGGTGCAGATACATATGATTATAGGTCATGAAATGAATGTATATGGAAGTTTCCAGGTCTCCTGAGCCCCTCCTTCAGCTTAAAATGTTCTTTGAAGTTCAAACAAAAACAAGCCTCTCATTATCTCAAGAAAATCCTGTCAGCAAGGAGCCTTACCATCAGAAAGAAATTTTCACCCATCATCTGTTCCATACTGGTATTTCCATGCAAAGTCTTTACCTGCACGCTTTCTAAGGCATCTTCCTTCTGCGTGACTTCTGAAAGTATTCAAGCACCAGGAGCCCAGGACAATATGATTTGTCTCTTTGAGTTCCTTGTTTTTAATGTGATCCCTACTGAAAAGTAGAACTGTTGGAATATTCTGTAATGACAGCACCAATCATGAAATACTTGCTTTAAGAAACGCAATGAGAAAATATTACATTTATTAAGTTCATCAACACCTCAGACTATTTCACACTATGAAGTAACACACACGGCCCCAAATCTGCATTGTACATTGAGAGAGTCAAAAAAATGTGTTTGGGGGAGAGCTCTCTGCTGGCACTAACTGAATTTAACAAACAGTTTGCAAATCATTTATCAGGTACTAAATAAATTCCAGGTGCTCAGAGAAACACCCACTCAAAGGCAGAAGATAGTTTCTGTATCTCTGTGGGCAAACAAGTGATCTCACATCCATAAGCTGCCACTGCTGTGGATGCTAATGTTAATTTTCACTAATTTGGAAAATCAGGTCAGCTGTGTAAATCCTTCATGATCAGTGCATCCAGGGTCACCAGTCATGCTCAAGAAGCCCACCAGGCTTCAAAAGGCAGTAGTAAAGTGAGCTGCCTTTCTGAAGGATGGAGGTGGCTTGGTAGATGAGGTAAAGCTGTACCATTCTCTCATTTGTCAGAGCACATTAGGCTATTTCTGAAGTTTTACACAGGCTACACCCTGTCCTGATCCTGTGGGCAGCACAACAGACCCCAGAGGCACAGATGGTGAACGACAGGAGGTGAAGTGGTACATGGTTGCCTGTGCCACTCCCTGCTGCTGCAGAGCAGTGCTGGCTATATCTTAGCTGCAAATGAGGAAACTTGATGGTTGCCATAAATTATGTTGCCAGCTCGGGGGCAGTTCCAGCAGTGCTGAGGGCTGCCACCTTGGAGTGAATGCCAAAATGCCAGCCCCCAGGCTGTGGGGGCAGATGCAGTAGCTGTGTGTCCCCTGGGGGCTTCCTGATGCTGGAGATATCTTCAGAGAGGCAGATGAACCCTGTTAAGGGCTGATTTGCATGTCAGTCACTCATACCACTACTTCAGAACTAATGATCTCGTTCTTAGCATCTTTGAAAAGATCAGTTGCTACTGAAAATAATAAACAGAAGTTTATGCATCCCAAGCAGCTAATGTCCATAAAGAGATCACGTAGCATAAAAGGGATTGCCAAGGAAAGGATGCACCCATTTGAAGCTTTTGGCAACAGCCAGACTCCAGATTGATTTGCTTAAAATTAGCCCCAAGGGCAGTAGAGAGCAGTTCCATACATCCCATGTCACATGTCAGAATTTCATTGCCTAAAATGGAAATGGTTCATAAATCACAAGACAGTGCAAGAGCATGCCAAGCAGAAGACCATTAACTGCATATTAGAAGAAATAACCTTTTTAACAAGCAAGTTTACAGGGGCTACTGTAACCAGAAGGGGAAAAAAGAAATTCTTTGTGCTGTCCTTGGAACTATTTGCCTTCATATGTCCTGCCCTGAGAAGCCTCTGAGTTTCCTTCACAGTGTAATATTTCATTCTCCTTAGCAGCTGGAAGGTCGGTGTTCAATTTGTTAATGCACAAGGTGCAGAATCAGTGACAGCTCTGTCTGTGCCTGACCAAGGGCCATGGCACAAGCAGGCATATGCTATATAGAGCAGGTTTCACTTGCTAAGGCAATGGCATTTTTGTTGTATTTCAAGCCTTTCATTATGGAGCCTCAAGATAACTGTATCTGTTGGGCTTGCTGTACCAAGGACGCATTGAGGATTATGTCATGTGCAGGTCAGATGTCTCTCTAGAAAAATAAGGGTTAGTTATGAATTATAAGAAGCAATAGATGGTCCACTCTGTGTGTGTATGCCTACATGTTGCCTGTATATTGTGTGTAATACTATAAAACCTGGGTTTTGCAGATGGAGGTGTTGGCTCTGAGTACTTGTGCTTCTACACAGGAGGAGGACTGATGTGAGTAACTTACGTGTCAAGAGAGAGGCATGTGCGTGCTTGTAGACTTGAAATACAGAATAATCATCTACACACACACACACACACACACACATACTCAGACAGGACTAAAAGCCTGCAGACATTTCAGGATTGACAGCATGCCAGACTCTCCAGAGAGCTGGTTTGGTGGAGGGATTGTTCTTTTTTTTAAACTTGTAAAACAAGAATTCCCAGAAGGCAGCCAGTCTGGAGGCAATTAGGAGGAGCCTGCTGGGGTGTACCTCTGCTGGTGTGCTACACTTGTACTGAGGCTGTGCACAGTCGAGTGGGCATGGGTGGTGTCACATGTGCTGCTGCACATGGGACAGTAGGAGCACACCAAACTGCTGCCTGAGCTCCTTCTGCATGGCCCCAGTGGAGGGTTTTGGGCATCATTTTTGCGTGCAGACCAGCCAAGGGCTGCACACCTCCGTGCTGTGCCTGGGAGGAGCATGTTGTTACACTTGGGGGAAAAAGAAATCCCTGTCTTCCAGCAGCTTTAAAATTTTCCCCCTGTCATTAAGACCCAATAAAACTGTTAGCACCTCCTCAGATATCCTATTTTCCCATGCCATCTCTCAGGTGTGCTCTATGGGCTTCCCTGCTTAGTACATGCAGGATACATTTTAAGAGCCTTGTTAATTATTTTGGGTAAAGCAAAAGGAAGTAAACTCCTGGCTTCAGAGGGAGGTTAATGTGGCAACAGCTCCACAAATGGGTATTCTGGACCTCAGCCCAATTCTCTGTCCTTCTCAGTCTCCTTTCCACTTAGGTATGATTTCCAGGCAGGCAGCTGGAGCATGGGAGGCAAGGGACTGGCTGGAGCTGCTGTCCAGAGCCAGGGAGATACCTGCAGTGCCTGAGGTGCATCCAGTGCTGAGTGCTTGCCTTGACGCTGGGGGCATCCCTGGGTCTCCTGCCCTGCTTGGCCCAGAGTTTGGGTACAACTGGAGATGTAATTGGAGAGACCAGAGGCGATTTACAAACATAAGCAAAGGATGCTAGGGAAAGTGCAGCATGCAGAGAGAGGTCCTCTCCGCAAACAGCGTTTGTAGGAGCCAAAGGAAGGTCCTGCAGAAGCAATCTCATTGGATTTATCAGATTGCCTGCTTGTGTGCTTGAGGGTTTGTTTCACTTTTTCAAATTCTGGGCTTTCTTTTGAGTTTTATTGCTCCAAAGGGATAAAAACTAGAGAGCCAACATTTTACAAAACTCTTTCCAGCATTGTTCCAATACAAGAACTTTCTCCTTTCTTTCCTTGGCACTGCAAAGACTTGCATAAATTTAATTACATCTATTTATTTTGCATTAGCATATCCCTTCTCCCTTTGTCAAATCACCATGCATTGGATTCTCAATTTAGGATTTGTTTTATTTCAGAAATTAGCACAGAAAGGATCATACTTTCAGGGGGAAAAGGACATTAGACTTTAGAACTATCTTAGAAAAAAGTATTTTCTCACACAAACATATTTTTTCAGATAATTTTCTCTTTTTGAAATTTTTCTGGTTTTTGTCACTTGAAAATTAAATGCTTTCATTAACAAGAATAGATTTGGGTAGGTTTCAGAAAAAGTAAAAAGGGGGGGTATGTATTTTTTTATTACTTTTCCCCAAACCTGTTGAAAACAATTGACATAATAAGCTACTCAAGCACTCAGTTTGCATCAATCCCAAGAGGAACAAGATATCTAAGAGCTAGACATCTAAATAGCTTAATTAATTGCCTCCTGACAAAGAGATTTTATGGAACAAGCCATTCAGCCCACACAGTTGTCTTCCTTACCTTCAGAGGACACCATTACAGCTGTCAAAGGGCTTCTAGACCTGGTATAAGCTAAGGATTAGTTGAGGATAGAGGGATTGCTAAATATCTTGATTTTTGTGCATAGATCTGATGAGAATCTCTGCTTTCCACAAGCTTTTTTGTACAGAATTAATCAGCCTAAAGATGGAACTGCAGATGCAGTATTGGTACCTTCCCACAGGTGTAGCTGTAACGATGGGAACTTTCTTCTCTTTCCTGACAGAATAATACTGGCATGTTAAAACTACTGCAAACAGCTGTGCACCTGCTGTGTGGGTATACATGACCCCTCTTTAATGAGGCTGCCACTCCTCAGCAGCTAGCCCAAGATGCTGTTAGTTAATCCAGTGTTCATCTTTGGAGGACATTTGAGAGATGGAAGTAGGAGCAGGCACTGTCTCCCTGGAGACTGCAGAAGTCCTCATTGAGGACAGGTACCAAGGGATGGAGAGAGCAAGGTCCACTGCATGAAACCCCAAAGCTCCAGTGCATAAAACCTCTGCATCATCATCTCCAGGGGAGAGGGGGCTGAGAGCTGGGAGGGATCACAGTCTGGGGCTGCCAGATGCTGCTGGAAAAACACATACTAGGCTGAGATCCCCAGCCTGCTGGGAATGTTTAGTTTTCTGCTAGGTGGTCTCAGTCCTTACAGCAAGGCTGGGCTCATGCCTGAGATCTGGGATGCTGTGCTCCAGTGGCACAACCAAAATCACTGCAAAAACTGCACTGAATCCAGGTATGGGAGGAAGTCCAGGCTGGGCATTGGACAAGAGAAACAGTGAGCACACCAGAGCAGAGGACAGGACAAGAGCGTGGTCAGGCATTACGGATAGAGAAGACAAGATGCTCATGCTGGACCAGGTGCTGGAGTGAGTCAAGGGCAGAAGCAGGAACCAGGGTAAAATAGGGAGAAACACAGCTTCAGGTTTTGCTAGAAGGAGCTGCAGCAATGGTGTCTTCCAGCGTCTGGGTGGGGGCAAACCTAGGGCCACAGCTGGATATGAGGTTTAATTGTGACCTCAGATCAAGCAGTAAAAAGGGGGGCACTGGCAGCCGCTGGAGACAGGGACGGAGTGGAGCTGATACTGCCAGGGAAAAATGAAAATATAACACCATCCTGCTGAAGGCATATTTAAAAATACAATATGGGTCTGAAAACCACAGCTAAATAAAGTGTTGTTTTAGTTAATTATATATTAAGAACCTTATTCCCAGAGACAAGCAGAGCCTTGTTTAAATTAGCATGTTGCCTGATAATTAAGAAATTTGCTACAGTATCAACAACACATCTACCCAAACCCAACATTCTAAAAATAACTTTGTGAAAAAGTTTTGACTGTCTATTAAAGTAATTAATTAATTATATCACAAATATTCTGTTAAGTTAGTGGCAGTGTAAACTGAGACATTGCAACTGCAGGTGAGCAGAGACTTTATGTGATGTGAAAGGAGGGCATATTACAAGCAGAGTATGAATACACATCGACATAATGATCAGTGGGCATGTCATGTAGTTTCAGTAATCCTAAACTGTTGTGTATATGATATAGCTAGAATTGCTGTTGACTCCAATGGTTTCAAATGAAAGGCATCACACAGGTAAATCCTGTGTAGATGTGGAGTGGAGGAATTCACTTTCAGCAAATCTGCTCCTGTGACCACAACGTTTCCTCTGGCCTCCCATCCTGGAATAGAATTACAATTTTTTTTTCAATCTATAATGCCATGGCCATTACAGGCCTCAAAGGTCATTCCAGGATTGGTTCTCACTCCTCTTTGCTTATTTCTGCAACCATTTTTGGGAGAGTGAGTGCCCCCATGGTGCTGTCTGAGAACACATCACCTGTTCTTTCTCTGTGATGCACATTTGTTCAAATCCTGCCGTGATGCCTGCTCCGATGACCTCTTCCAGCACTGTCCACCACAAACTTCCTGTGGGAGTCTTTTTATTGCTTACAATGTTACTGTCCTTTCATGTAAGCATCATTCTGTACCTTAATTAAAAATTACAGTTAAGAGGACTGATTGATCTGCGCTATACCCATCATAATCTATCACGTTCTCACTACGTTCTCTTTCTCCCCAAGATAACCATTCCCTGGTTTTGTATCCTCTTTTTTTAAATGTAAGTCTCACAAAATCTCTAATTTTGTTATTCTTTCTTGAATGTTTTCTAAGTTATGTTTTTACTTGAGGTCAGACACAGTATTGCAGAAAGCATTCCAGAGACTTTATAAATATACACACACGTATTCTGTTTGTACTACTCAGGGCAGTAGTTTCTATCGCTATTTAATGAGTTTTTATGAGCATTTAATCAGCATTAACGTGTGACGTTCACTGCTGCTATACACGTCATTGATATCCAAAAACACAGTGTTTTCCACAGACCCAGCCCATAAACCAATATATGAATACATTACTTTTTTCCTAATATTCACACCTGTTCTATTTAATCAGATACAAACCTGACTCCAGTTACATACATATTACCTAATATAAAAATCTGTTTAAATTCTTTTAATGAGTTTCTTAAAATTTGCCCTGATTTTTACTAATCAAATTATTTCGAGTCGAAGTTCCTGAGTTCATGTAACAGGCACAGCAGGAGGGTGTGAATCTAAGATCTGCTCAGCATGGGACCCTAAGTTATTATCTGTGTGGTCATGAAGGCCTATGTGCAACTGTATTTCTAATTCTCTAATGCTGATTTACATCAGTGTTTTAAATGGGAGGACGTGTGAGAAGGAAAATGTTGCACTTTCAGGGAAAAGATGCTGTCCTCTCTTTCTGCTGTTTAAGCTGTGTCCCCTTATTTCTTTAGTGTTTTCTATGTGTGACATTTATGCCAAGTCTTTCAGATTTATCTTCTTTGAAGAACACAGTGTTGGTGAATTTTACTACACACTTGTAGTGTGGGTTATAGGGTTTGAATATATGCACCCAGGAAGCTAATATAAAAAAAACTAATTACTTTGTACTGTAAGGAGTTCTGTACCTCAGGGTTGTTCATCAGGATGGATGGAGCAGAGGATTCATTTCAGAGGACAGCTGTAACCCAGGTCTTTCAATACAATTCCTACAGACACATCTCTCAAACGCACGTTTGCCAAATGAACTTCCCTGTGTAAACACCAACTTCATCATACTAATTACACTGCAAAATTCATATGCACTCCCTCAATATTTGCAAATGATCTCCTTGCAGCAGAGTCCTTTTTTTTCATCCTGAACTGCACACACATGCTTTGTGGCCCATAAGAAAGTGTACGCTAAAAAGAAATTTAAATACCAGCTGGCCCAAGCCTATATACATTTGAAGAGAGCTGCAGTTTACTCAGCTGAATTCATTTCCCAACAGTATATTTAAGGGTAGAATGCAATTTCAAGGTCTAACGGCTGATAAAGTTAATGTGCACATGGGAGAAGCAAAAGGTGCTGTCGTTGCTGCAGATGATTCCAGTGCAGATCCATTCACGCACATTCCTGTGCTGAAATGATTCTCCTCAAAACCACTACATACTCAGCCCCATTCCCCAGGGAGCACAGGGACTGCAGGGGGAGCCAGGAGGGCCAGTGGGGTGTGGGGAGTACTGTGGGGAGGAAACAAGTGGGTGAAGGCACTGGCAGCCAGTGCCTGGAGGACAAGGGGACAAATGGGAGAAAAGGGGTTTTGGACAGGGGATCAGGGCACAGAAAACACCCCTTTGTACACAGCTGGAAGGAGGAAAGAGATGAGCAGGAGCAGAGGGATGTGAAAACACAGGGATTAACTGCTATATATAGCCTGTGATCCTGTTCCTGCAGTGAGGACAACCCCAGATGACGCAAGGTTCACTCGACTCAGCCTGAAAAGCCACCATCACTTGATGGCCTCACTGCACTAAAACTGTCTTCCCTTCCAAGGGGACCAGCTGGCTCCAATGCCAAAACCTGTCTGAAGATCGGTTTAAAAATGAAGGTCTGTTTTTTTTTTGTACTTTTCTTTCATGAGAACTCCTCACTTATGATTAAGGCTGGGAGCTGAGCAGATGTCAAGACAAAAGAAAGGCCTTATTAAAAGCATTCTCTTCAATAGAGCTGGAAAAGTACATTTTGGGCAGTTCTAGCCCAAACAATCCTCATTTTGCTAAGCTGAACTGTGAGAGCTTTCAGACACAGTGGCCAAAGCAAATATCTTATATTTGTGTATTTATCAAGAATGGGAATTTAGTTTATAAAGAGTGGTTCAATTTGATCTTAGTAAAGAAAATAAGACCAGCACTGAAACACCAGGGAAAGCTGCACTCCAGTTTTGAAGAAGTCACAAATGTGAAGGGGCAAACCCATTCTGGGATGTTGGGACAGATACTAAAGGAGATCCTGGTGCCTGAAGGGGAATGTGGCACCTTAACCTCAAACCCTGACCTTCTCAGCTGAACTCCACAGCACCTTGTCTACTACCAGAAAGCTCTCCTGCTCTCATCATTTACCCCACTGAGATTTTTCCCCGCTGTGAAAAAAAGTTTGGGGTGCTTACGCCCAATGGCACAGCCCCTGCACAAAAAAGGCACTGTCTGGATGCCTTCCCCAGCTCAGCCTTCCAGTGTCCCCAGCAGATATCCCTGTCCCTCCCACAGCCTGGTGCCCACAGTGCCTGGGGGAAGCTGGTAGAGAGACACAGATTCAGTCCCTTTTGGGACCATGACTAGAGCACTGTGGCATGAGAGAAAATAAAGACCAGAAAGGAAGGGGCACAGCCATCCCTGTGTGCAAAGAGCAGCCATCCCATCGGGAGGGAGCAGCCACTGCAAAGGCACCACCACAGAGGCACCCTGTGCTGCAAATGCTCCATGCTGAGCCTGCAAGAGCCCCAGGCGGGGAGCAGGGATGTTCGAGTGTGTGCTGTGCTGCACATCCTCTGCAGGGCCCTCTGGGGGAGACAGTCTCTGAGACCTGGAAAGGTTGTGTCGTACGTGCCCCAGGCCAGAGTGCCGTGGCTGTGCAGAGAGCCTGTCAGAGCTGTGAACCATCACATCAAACAAATGAATGTTAATCTCTGCTCAGAGAGGGTTTCAAATGCTGTTGCACAGGGCTGGAGGTGGCAGAGCTCCTCTTTAACCTGGGCAGAGAGCAGCCAAGGGGTGGGCTGCTGAGCAAAGGAAGCAGCAGATGCAGATTCAACAGCAGGTAAAATAACTGGACCAGCAAATTCACAGCAAAACCCTGAATGTCTTCTGTGCTGAGCCAGCCACAAAGCCTTGTGTTAAAGAAACAAATCAGACTTAGGAAAGAGGAAAAATTAAACCCAGAAAGGCAATGCTAGTGATACATAAAGAAAAGCCAGGAGCTGGAACTGAAAGATTTGCTGCACGTTCACCTGAGGACCACTGGATGGGCCTGAGAGGTGGAGGTGAACAGGAGTGCTGTCAGCAGGTGCCTTGCACCCAGCATCACAGACAGGGCTATCCTGGGCCAAATGGCCAGGATAGGGCTGAGAGAGATCCTTTACCCTCTCAAGGGCCCATGGGAAGATGTTGTTTCTAAGCATTTGTCTGTCCCACCAACAGCCAGAGCTTCAGCCTGGCTGCTCAGCCTCTCAAAGCATTCCCCTGCAAATCTGGGCTTCCACAGCAAGGCCCCAGTAGACTGCAATGTCTGAAAACAGTACCAAAAATGGGACCTTAGGTCTCCCTCTGAGCAGAGGGATTTGGGTAAAGGTGGCGGGACAGAGGAGTTGAAGAAAAACTGGCAAAGATTCATTTTGCACAGAATGTTGTACAAAACAAGGATTTAAAACCAGTTCTCCCTCTCTGCAGAAGCATTTGTCATTCATATGAAAAGGGTCATGATTAAAATCACATTCATAAATGGGAAAGAGTACAACTGGCTAATCCTCACTCTAAAAGGGAGGGAAAGCAATTTTGAGGGGGGGAAAAAAAGGAAATTAAGTAAGTTATAAAACAAGATAGTGGCAGCTGGTGGCAGCTTAGGACAGTCTGTCAGTTCATCCACTCAAAATCCTCCTGTGTAATGGAGATGTCTGCCCAGGCACACTGGCCTTGATGCTGCACTCAGAACCACAGGCTGGGTGACTGTGCAGAGATCTTTGTGCCTGCCTGCCCTCATCTTCTGGGGTTCTGTCTGCTGCAGAGGTGAAGCCCTCTGCACTGGGCAGGGTATTGCCTTGTTTTTCGAGCTCTCATTTGCATACCCCTGCCTTTGCCTTAATGGGGTTTTTAAGCTCTACAGCCAGGTACCTAAAGAGGTAAAGCACTTATTCTCTGCTACTGAGATTCACAATTAGGCACTGTAATACTACAAACAGTTGAACAGTCAGAGGAGACCGTCTGATTATGCCATAAAAAATGTCATTAAAATGTTGGATTTAAAAGAAAAACCCTTAGCTCTGGAAAAACTCATTAAAAAGTCATTATTAGGTAGAACCACCATAGCAGAAGGAGGTGGGTGTTTGGGTAATGGACCTTGCATATGCACAGAAGGACCTCCTGGTGATGCCATTATGATGCCAGATTACAGTGGCTAAACAATTTCAGTGCCAATCTACGGAGACCCCATTGAGTTACAGAAATAAAGCAAGGTTCTGCTGTGCAGATGTCCCGCTACTTATTACAAAAGTAAGAAAAGAAATAGATATACATTGCTATGGTTTTATTCTGCACCAGAGGTTGTCTCATAAAGTGAACCTCCCACCTTTTTCAGGGTTCCTGTGTGCAAGCTGTCAGAGGGTGCTGCAAAACAGCATGCACTATCAGTACAGAGCACACACCAGCAGCACACGCTGGGCAGGATGTCTCAGCAAGGGATAATACACTTAAATACACTGAGGCATTTTCAGTCTACCATGAGCAAATGGGTAGGTGCATAGAAAAGAAACATATCATATTTTGCTAATAAAAACTGCTTGCTTTGAGTGTTTGGTGTAGCCTCTACCCTGTCCTCATGAGGAGACAGGTACACCTGTTGTGCTGCAAGGAATCTGACTGTAGATTGCTAGAGAGAAAAAACCCCGTTTCCTTACACTGGTCACAGTAGCTTCCATCCATCAAGGACCTGTAGCCAAAGAATGTGTGAAAATCTGTTAATTTTTGTTTTTAACAAAAATGCTTGTTGCACACAAAGTCACAGACGTATTTAATGCAAGTAAAGCTTTTGGGTTCCCAGCTGAACCCCATTCAGCTGTGGAGGTTGATGGAGGGAATGGAGGGCCCTGGAGACCTGCAGTTCAAGGTCAGAATCTGAGCCAGTGTGTGATGCTTCTAGCTGTGACCCTGCTGTCTGCCCTGAAAATGCTCTCATGTACATGAAGTAAAACATCTTTGATCGAGGTGTGCAAGTGCCTGGTCTCAAAAATTCCCAAATCAGTAAAAGATAAGGTAACATAGAACCCTTTTCTTTCCTGTCTTGCAACTGAGGGTGCCCTGCTCCATGCAGATGTGGCAACCCTGGCACAGCAGCAGGAAGCCCAGTGTTGCATGCTGTGTGCACCTGGAATTTTTTTCTGGACAACATCTGCTTCCCATTAGCCTGTAACTGACAGTTTACATCTATTTTACAGAAAACTAGTAACCATACCATCATGGTAGCTGGAATAGAGTCTACTAAAAAAAAAAAAAAAATCCACTCTCAGGACAAAAAGACTGAAGCTTCTTTTGTTTTCTATTTCCATCCAGCTGCAGTCATCAGGAAAAAAACTGCAAAACTCAGGCAGGTTTACTGTTAAACACAGAGAAACTGGTGAAGCCATCCTCCAGTTCACAGGGATATTTTTCTACCTATTTTCAAACCTTCTGGCATATTCACAGGAAAAGTCACCATAAACTGGTTGCGCAGTCACCTGTGTTGCAGTGACCCAAATCCTTATGCCCACTGGCAGCCGAGTTGCTGCACTTCTTCAGCAATAATTTAGGGTAAAGGACCTCACTTCTTGCTGGGTTTGTCTGGGAGAATCTTCCTCTGGGCTTCAGAAGTATTTCATGTGCTCACGGAGGTAAACATTGGCCAAGGGAGGAGCTACCAAACTGCACATAAAGTACAGGCTGTTGTTCCACTTTTAAACATATTTCTAATATTCCAATAACGGTGTAACTAAGTATGTAATTAGAGTGGAGCCAAGTTTCTCAGAGCATAACTTTCCAAGTTAGCTTTGCCCATAGCCTGAAATAGCTACATGCAGGCAAAGCACTGTTTGAGGAGAAAATCTTTGCTAAGAGAGTTTGCCTGAGAGCAGCCCCAACCCAGGTGGCTCAAAGGGAGGGCTGGCCTTTTGCCAGGATTTGTCCTGTTCTTTGGATTAATTCCCAGAGTAACTTCAGGAAACTGCATTAAAAAACACCTTTTGCTATAAAAGGTTAAGCTTTAAAATACCCACTGGGGAACAGACCTTGGAAGCAATTGGCATTACAGGCCAGTAATTGTTGGCCCAAGGAGGAAGAGGACTGAATGGCCATAAGACATAACACCTTTCCTTCCATTTCCTTGGGCCCCTTTCTCTTCACTTACAATAAAGGAACTCATAGTGCTAAGTTAAGATAGATTACTTGGGTTTCCTCTGCAATATACAGGCTATTTAGTGAAGTGGTGAGCCAAGGTGTGAATTCAGCCGAGGTTACCAATGTGGACAAGCTGTGCTTGGCTTTGCGTGGAATCTACCCATCTACCACATCTGCAGTGTGAAGCTGGTTGTGCAGACCTGACTGCTGCATTCAGGCCAAAAGTACCACTAACTTAAGCTTTTCACCCTGATTTCTTCAGGGAAGAGTGCATCACTGCAGGAAGACTCTTGCTAGGTTTGTTGAGACCAGTGACTGTCTGTCAAAGGATTCCTCACCAAAGGTTCTAATAACACAAAACCTCAGTTACGGCTTCAGATCCCACTGTAATATTTAGCTGCATTAGCTTTGGTTGCTGTTAAATGTTAAGAAAAAAATGGAACAAATGGGAACTGCCTTCATGCCCTTAGGAGTACAGATGTGGAATGAACACGGTTAGCATATGAAGGGGACTCTAGATGCAGATGCAAGCCTGTATTTATTTGCTGTTATTGTGGAACCCTATATGCCATATCTACACTTAAAATTGCTAATTTTAAGAATTCAGAAAATCATGCTAGGCATAAAAATATCAGGACACTCTGCTAGAATTAATAACATTATTGACAAAATTATTGGGTTACATTCTACTTTTGAAGATTTTGGTTAATCTCAGCTCAGGTTTTTAGGGCTTTTTGTGCTATCAGGAAGAAACCCGGATAGAGTAATATAAACATGGACCATAGAGCTAGGGCTGAAAGAGATACTGAGGATCATGTAGCTGACCCTTTGCTCTGATGGATTCCGTGCTCCTTAAATCACTTCTGCCAGATGCTGGTTTGGCCAGTTCTTAAATATCTCCAGACATGTTTGCAGAGATGCCATAATTGCAATTTTTTCCCATTTGTGACAGAAATGGTAAGTCTGAATGGAGAATGGGTGGGATAGTCCAGGAGAAATGGCAGAAGAATGGCAGGGGTTAATAGCACCTTTCTTAGCAGGTCATCAGAATCCCATCTGCAAGCAGTTTCTCCAGACATTGAGACTAGAAAAAAAAAACCACAAGGAGATACCTAACACAGGGGACAGGCTGGGAGCAGACTAAGAAAAGTCATCTAGAGGTGATCCTCTTAATGCAATCCAAGTTGGAGGTCAGGGTGATGGGTGCAAAGGATGGCTCATGCAGAGACATCCCAGTAATTAGGGAAGAGAAAAAAAGCAGGTGAGGCAGTGGGCTAGGCTTGTGTGCTGAGCACCTCCCACCCAGCATCACTCACATGCCCAGGGCAAGATCTGGGGGGTTGTAGTTTTCGTCACAGCAGAAAAAAGAAAGCACATTTACATGAATGACAACTGATGACATCAAATGTATTGACAACAAATTCAGCACTAGAAGCCACTCTCCCGTGTTCACATAATCAAGTCCCTGTGACGTCAAAGTAGATATACCTGCTGTGAAATGAAACTCCAGTGACACAAAACCATTATATTAGTGGCAACTGAATCTCTGGCATGTGAATATTCATCATCAGCCACTACCCAGGAAATGGGCAGTTTAAGCAAGCTTAATTTATCAAGAAAACCATAACCTGAGGACTAATATTTTCTTTATTCTATTATTCACATATTAAGTGTGAATAATAGAATGGTGGTGGTTTTAGAATGGTTAGAATGTGGTGGTTTTAGTTTGCATCTTTTACTTTTTGTGAGATAAGAATTAGAAGAAGGGCAAAGCAGGCTCAAAACTTTAAAGAATACAAAGAAGTTTATTACTAACAGAATTAAAGGTAATAAGAAGAATGATAAAGATTAAAACAAACCCTCTCTTTTTCTCCAGCACCTCCCCCTAATAATTCCATACTTGCACAAAGGATAACACATGATTTCACGTCAGAATTGCAGTTCTTAAGTCTCATTCATATTTGAAAGAAAAAGAGGTTTCTTCTGCTTCAATGTGGTGTTTCAAACTGTCACTAACAAACAGACCCGCCCGGGGAAAAGAAAAATCTGCTGCCGTGAAATATTTCTCTCTCATGAACTTTGCAGTTTTCCCACAACTGCTATCATGAACCAAGAATGGGGTATTCGTTTTAAGGATAACAAATTCCAGCCTGGAAAGCAACAACTTTTTTCAAAGTCTCTTACAGCTCTCAAGTGGCTCGGCATGGTCACACTTCTCTTCTGCAGGCTACACATGGAATTCTCTTCCCCCCACGTCTTTGACTGAGAAATAAAACAGTTTGTGACATAAGTCTCTCACCAGTGTGCCAGAAGTGTTTTTAAACTGCGCGCGAAAGACACGCTGCTGCCCTCCTTTTCAGTCTTTAACAACACGTGACTTGCTTTCTCTTTCTCTCTGACCTTGCAGCCTCCATGTCGAAGGGCTGATTTCTTTTCGGGCTTTGAGGTGGAAAGGAAAGCCTTTTCTCCTCTATGCTGCGACCTGTTCGGTGTTCACTGTGTTGCTGGCAGAAAACTGTCCCGGCTCCCACCGGGTCCGCACCACCACGTGGAGTGGGGGAGGGGAGCCATCAGCTCCAAGTAGTCTCGGCTACAGTTGCAAGCAGCCATGGCTGTTTCTCAGCTGCCCACGGGCTCCGAGGGGTTCTGCAGCACCCCGAGAGGTGCCATGCCTCATCCCCGAGGAGAGATAGAGAGAGGGCAGGGGTTCGGCCCGGCCCAGCCCCGCAGGGCCCGGCGGGCCCGGCCCCGCTACCCCTCCTGGCTGAGGGACCGGAAAAGAAGAGACCCACTTCCCCTCACCAGTGCCCTTTTATATGCAAAATCGTGAGAAGCGATTGGTCCAAAACCCTGTCCATCAACTCAGTCTCTTCAAACCACCACAATGTAATAGGCATGATCTTCAGTTCACACACATTCTATGACTTTGCAAGCAGGGGCTCCTGCAGTGCTCTCAACCTCCTTCTTTGCAAAGGCACCTTTTCTAGTTTGGGGTAATTTCACTAACCTGTTGTAGAAGATGGAACTCTGGTGCTGTACACCATCTTTGCTCCTTAGCATCAGGCACTGATCCAGTGCTGAGTGCCAAAATCACAGTGATGGGCACTTAATTTTCTACTGCTGTGAGTAAACCTAGATGTTCAGAAAAATGTTCCTAATTGCTGATTGGTTTTGATGCATTTATGGGTTTTGTACCTCTGCTGAAAATTAAAGTCCAGCCTCTCAAATACAGGCAACTCAATTTTTGTCAATATCAGGCTTGATGCCTGCAAGTTTACAGTCTGGGGTAACAACAGACTGCAGCATAACACCTTGGTACCTCATTTACCATCACTTGGTTCCTTTAGGCCACAAGCGTCTGCGTTATTAGTCCAACAGTTTTATGGGTTTACACAGTCCTTTATGAGCTGCTAATTACTCGATTGTGCTGAACTGTTGTAGTCTGTGATATTTTGTATAACACTGCCTGCCGGTGCACCGCTGTGAGCTTTGCAGTGCAGCCGGGCACACAGCCCCAACTTAGCAAAGCTACTTGACCAAGTGGCTGCAACACGAGGTCACCTCTGGATGCATTCCTTCCTGGATGCATTCCTTCCTCGATGCATTCTTTCCAGATGCATCTATCATGCCCCAGCATCCATCCGTCGCAGCCTTCCTTGTGAGCCCAAAGCAGTCAGAGTAGAGACCTGGCAGCTCACTCTGCCAGCCTGGGGGATCAGCACAGAGGCTGTGGTGCTTCCAGGGTACATTGTGGCCCCAGCACACACAGGCCATGCAGGCAGTGCACCCGGTTTGCTCAGCAGCAGGAGGACACATGCTGATGTGCAGCTGGGCCAGGGCAAGGAGATAGCCAGGGTGTGCAGGATGTGTCCTGGAGAAGAAGGGATTCCCTGAGAAAGGTGGGGGGGATGCCACAGCCCTTGAGTGAAAGTGTCCAACTTGTCACTGTGTGCTTGCCCAGCACTGCATTGCTTTGGGAAGTACTTCTTTTTGACAGGTTGCATCAATACTGGTAACAGCCCAGGGCTATTTCTTATGTATATAGTGCTGATCGCTCCAGAACGTGTTAGACACAGTGCCCAATGTGCCAAACTCAGCACTGCTTCCATGACTGCCAACACCTTACCCTCACATGGAGAGGGCAGTGGAGAGCCCAGCCCCTGGAGCGGTATAAAAGCTGAATGGAAAGTTATGATTTTTGAGCATTGTTTCCTTTAACCACAGAGACTACTAATAAATGTTATTAATAAGTGTTAATGTTACTACCACTGTCTGGGAAGTGGAAGGCAGAGGTATGTCAAACACACTAAACTCAGGATTGCTGCTGCGACCCAGAGGCAGGGATAACACCAACAAGCTTTGTGCCACCAAGCAAAGCACAGTCAGGGAGACCACCCCATAGGGCAGGTAGTGGAATACATGGAGCCCTTTCACTTTTTGCAAGCTTGCACAAAACCCACGGCTCTTCAGGTGATATTTTTCAGCTCTACCCTGCACCATCTTTCTGGTGGTGCTCAGCACGGAGAAATAAGGCTTGGCATGGCTCCAGCATCAGCAGACACCTGGAAACTTTGTCTGACATGGCTTCTAGCAGGGGAGAAGCGCCAGCCTCAGAGAGAGTAGCAGGAAGTCACTCCTGCATCTCACAGAGTTGGGACCTCCCCAAGCACTGGAAAACTCCACAGAAAATCCTAACGAACAGCCCAACAAAATTGTTATGTTCTCTGTTTCTCATCTCCAGCTTGGATATATCAGAGTTTGTATCAGACTGTACTGAAGCAGCATGCTGTTGCAAAAAAAGCATAAAACCAGCACCAAACATTTCACTCAAAGGCCGTGTCATGGTTTGTCAGCTGCCGACCAAGCATCACCCAGCACTCACTCAATCCCCTCCTGTGGAATGGTGGAGTGAAGAGTAAAAGTAAGAAAACTCATTGGTTGAGATAAGAGAGTTTAACAGGACAGAAAAGGAAGAAAATAATGATAATTGTAATAACAATAAAAAAAACTATTAGGGTATATAAAACAATTGCTCATCCCCTGCCAACTGATGCCCAGCCAGTCCCCACGCAGTAGCCCCTGGCCCACTTTACCTCCAGTTTATATACTAAGCATGATGTGTCATGGTCTGGAATATCCCTTTGGCCGGTCTGGGTCAGCTGTCCTAGCTGCGTCTCTTCCCACTTTCTTGTGCCTCTCCAGCCTTCTCACAGGCAGGGCATGAGGAGCTGAAAAGTCCTTGGTGTAGTACAAGCACTGCTTGGCAACAACTAGAAATATCAGTGTGTTATCAACATTATTCTCATATCTTAAACACAGCACTCTACCAGTTACTAGAAGGAAAATTAAGTCTACCCCACCCAAAACCCCGTTAGGCAGCCATTCATAGTGTTCTCCTGGAGACAGACAGCTGTTTTCTCATTATTTAAATAGGACCCAAACCCTGTAAGAGAAGCTGCAAGTAACAGGCTCCTTATGTCTCTACACAGGAGGCTTCCCAGTCGCTGGCACTAAACCATCTCTTATTAGACAGCCATGCTACAATTACATCTGGGTCAGAAGGCATGAACTGACAAGTTTTACTTGGAAATGATAATTGGGAAAAGAAGCAATAACTAAGCAGAGATAATAATTTCGGATCCATTTTGCCCTCCTGAAAAGACTTTTCACAGATCCTTCTTACCATAGGAATTAATATAAAATCCACATTCTGAAGGGTATGCAAAATAAATTGTTCTAAGAAAATAGGTGTAACCAGAAAAATATGTAATGAGTTCTGAATTCTCAGCTGAACACATTGGAATGGGAATGTGAAGCAGTAGTCTGAGGGTTGCTGTAACATCTGGGGAATTTGGCTAGTCTGGTAGGAAAGAAAAAGTTCCCTTTTCCAGATCTTTGGGAGACAAGACACCAATTTGATGATTCATTTTTTATTGCATTCAGTGCTATTTCTGAACTCCTGCTAATCACATTGGCTATGTTATTATGGCTTTAAAGAAGCCCATTGTGAAATGCAGCCAGGTGTTTAAGCACTGGCTATCATACACTAGACCACAAGACACTTGAGGAAGGCAGTTTTTCTTCCATGCTTTCAGAGCTACTGGTAGTTCAAGCAGATGCCTAGCTGAATTAGATCATCAGTGACTGAGCTGCAGCCGTGATACGTGTTTATAAAAGCAGTGCCAAGAGGCCAGCAAGGATCAGGGAAGAGGGTCATAATGGGATTACTGACTGTTGGTCTGACTTCCTGTGTGATGGATGCCAGTGTATAGGCCATTTATGGTATTTGTGCTACAAGACATAAATTTGGTCTAATGAGTTACAAACAGACATGGAAATGAGACCTTCCAGGGAAAAGCTTCAGACTGCCAAGCTTTTCACTCATGCCAGCTGCCCGAGCTCTGCACATACCAGCTGCAGACCATGTGTTCCTCTGCGGCTCCAGCACACCTACCTTGGCTTCAGAGACACAAAGCAGGGAGGGAGGGTGGTCACACCAGGTCTGTAAAGCTGAGCACAGTGATACCTCTTGTGGGACCCTGTGGAAGAAAAGGTGTCCTGAATAAGTGGTGCCATCCCAAGTGTGCCACAGAGACCAAGTGCTTCAGTAGACTATATCAGGGAGAAGCCATTCAACATTTGATACACTGCTAGAAGGTCATGGTAAGCACATCCCTGTCCCTGGCCTAGGAGCAAAGTGGAGAAGTCCTTCAAACTCCAGGCTAAAGAGAGAACACTTATGGAAAACTATGAGCTCTACCTTTTCTGAGACAGGTTAGCTTTAGATGTGTTTCGAGAAAGTTCCCTTTCTAGAGGGGACTTGCAATGCCAGGCATAAGATCCTCTTCCTGCTTTGTTAGGAGGTAGACAAGACATCAGCAGATCCAGAGGGAAGTGGTTGGTCTGTCTCCTTTTGCTGTGGTTGTAAAGCAAGGCAGTACAGGTTGTGTCTGTGAGCTGCAGAGAGGGGTAGCAGCCGCTCAGCTGCGTGGCTCCTGGCCTGGAAATAGGTCAAGCACAACAGGGGATCAGACAGCAAAGAGCAGAGGAGACTCTCCTCCCTCATGCTTTCATAAACTCAAGGATCAGACTCAGTGTGGGGAGAGGCCATCCGGGGAAAGAATAACAGGAGAAAGGGAATGGGGCTGAGAGGACCAGAGATGAACTTTTCTAGGAATGGGGGAAAAGCCATAGATGTATAAAATGTAGAAAGTTATGAAAAGGAGAGGAGAAAGTAGGAAAAGTCTGGATATGGGTGGTCCTGGGGAAGTTCAGGGAGAAGGAGCATGTAAGAGCACAAAACAAGTTTTATTCCTAGTACAGTCTATTACCAACATGTACATTTTCTTTAATGGATTTTGGGTTAAGCGTATCTAAAACATGTTGAGCACATTGCACGAGGTGAGCAAACTCCTCTGATACTCCACCAAGGATGTAACACCTTTCTAGCATCTGGTTTTGTGCTTACACCTCCTCATGAGCAGCTCCTTGGTCTGTTCATTTCTCTTCTGGGCAGGGCAGGCAAAGCTCACATGAGACTGTGACCACCAAGAGCCATTGGGATTTTCCAGGTGGGCCATGCCTGGTGCAGAGATGTGCTGCATTAACAGCTGCTGGTGCTATTTGGATGCAATTGCCTATGAAATGAGGTAAAGATATGTATAGTCCATACCTAACAGCCCATGTCAAGGAGATGTGGTGTCTCACAAAACCCTTCCCAGGGTAACAGGACAGTGCTTCAAACCATTTCTGTTCATATTAAAAAAAAAGTTCATTAATCACCCGTGTAGTTGGGATTATGAGGCAATTAACAGATCACGTTAGTTAAGACTAGTTAAGTAAACTAGGCTTGGCATCCTTCTCCCATTTTTAATAGAGGTTCACAGAGCTCCATGTTTCTATCAAAGCTCTGACAGAGGCAAAACACCCAAATGTTTCTGAGGTGAGAAGGAAACTTCTTGTGGTCACCAGTGTGAGATCAGATCCTGGTACACTGCAGCCTCTTTCACTCTCCCCAATATTCCTTTCAAAATACTGATACCACTGTGTTCCTAGAAAATATCAAAAGATCAACACATAAATGCTGCAACAAACAATTCTTCTTATTCTTATGCAGTTCTTCTCCCTCCAGGGCTACAGATAATTTAATGGGAGAAGTGGTTATTTAAAATGAACTGTTCATTACGGTATTTTCATTGACAGTTCAGTGAAACTGTCAGCTCTTCTCGCCCTAATTGCTTTTGATCAACAAAAGAAAAACATGCACCCTTAAAAGAAAATTATTTTGATGCAGCTGGAACCGCTCCCTGTTTAAAGAGACTGATGTGGAAAAGAGCAAGCAACAGAAAATGATGGGAAAACAAAGAAAGGAGGAAAAAATTGACACATTGTCCCAAACAATCACTTGTTACATCAGTACTCCTGCAGTCAAATGCAATTACTCCAGAGGAAAACTTTCCATGTCCTTCAGCAACCTCTGCCAGAAGAAGAATTTATTTGGATTGGCTCCTGCAAGCACTGAAGAAAAAGCCAGTTCTTGAGTATTTGTAGGGAAGCAAGTGGTTAGCTTGTGTTGCATGAGTCAGGTTTCTCACTGGTGCCATTCAATCAAGCTACAGAGATTAACTTGGATATACAGTCTAGTAAAACCTGCCGTAGAATACCCATAATTGAATATAGGCTACAACATTAGTCATAACATAAGTAGCAGCAATGTAATCTTAAACTCTAGTGGAAAGTATGATCTATCAACACTCAGGTTTTAACAGATTCCTGTAAAACACCTTGCATAAAAAAAACCCTTGGTTGCTCATTGCTTGCCCTTGGTAACTCATTAAACATTACTATATTGCACAGAAAGCTGACTAAAGCCAGAGTCCTTTAAAAATTAAACAGAAATTTCTGTTTTTCTTTAGTTCACTTCTCTTTCCCAAATCCTGAAGCATGGAAGAGAGAAAATAAAACTTTGAATCCCAGTTAGATTTGGGATCAGATTACAAGGAAGGCCTTGCACATTCAGGAAAAGCACAGGAAAGCCCCCAAAGACTGGACAACCACCAGCTGGCACTGTCATGGGGTTCTGGTGTGGTCAGGGCACTGTCGCCCCATAGAGTGCTCTTCTGCATGAGGCAGGATGGGGATTCAAAGCCAGGTCTCACCTCTCCTGCTCATCTGAACCATCCACTGCCCAAATATTGTCAGCCCTTCCTGACTCCCCTGCTGGTGCTGCACCCCTACTCACAGCAGTGCTCTGCAGGACCCCGCCTCAGCCCTGTCCTCCCTCCTGGCTCTAGGCACCAGCTCCCTTTCTAGGGCAGGAGCACCAGGCTTTGTCTCCAGAAAAAGCCCCTGCCAGAGACCTGGAGGGAGATTTCCAAGAAGGTGATGCTGATGAGAGTCCACATTTGGTTCCTAGCCAGAAAAGTTAGATTTGGTGTATCAGGTAAAGAAAAATAAAGCAGCAAAACCAGCTGCTGCCCACCTCTGGGACAGGTGTCAGCATGCTCTCTGAGAAGGACACAGCTACACACCAGGCAGGTAACTCATCCTGATGTTCCTTTCTTCTAACAAGGGCCTTGATTTCTAAACATGTAAGATTAGAATTTATTTGGTTTGTTTTAAAAACCTCTGCATATAGCATACATTCTCTGCTAGCCAAAATGCTCACCCTTGGGATTTCAGCAGAATATGTGAATGCTCAGCTCTTCCAGGAACTGAATCACTCTTACTTGTGTACCTAATCATGGATTTAAAAGCTTAATTTGTAACATGCTGGTTTGAAAAATACAGCCACATCCCTTCTGGTTATACGCAGCAGCCATGGAAAAATAAAAATGACAAAAGAATCTCCCTTAAGCTGAAAGAGCTTGTTTTAAAAGCCAGATCTCCTGGGAGCACATGGAGGATATCTGTGTTTAGATGCAAGAGATAAACTCACCAGCTGTGAGACAGGAAAGATGGGAAGAGACCTTGATTTATCACGACAAATCCAAGCTTCATGTGAAATTTCAGTCCCAATATAATCTGCTATTTCAAATAGCTGGTACTCAGGCACACAAAAGCTTTTGAACAGCAGACTCCAGAACAGCAGAGGGAAAGCAATAGTATCCATCACCTCCCTGATAGCCTCTGCCAGCTCCATCTACCCATTTTCATAAAATATCTTCACCTTGCAGAAACAGTGCAATTTAGAAAATGACACTGGGCTTCATGTGGTCACATTTTCCTCATAACCTTGAAGAAGAGAAGATGAAAAACCAGGGGTTTCACTGTGCCTTTGCCCAGCCTGCAATGATCAAACCAGGCAAGGTTTAGATTGGATATTAGCAAAAATCTACTGAAAAGGTTGTCAAGCATTGGAACAGACTGCCCAGGGAAGTGGTTGACTCACCATCCCTGGAGGTATTTAAAGACGTGTGGATGTGGCACTTGGTGGCAAGGTTTAGTGGTGAACTTGGCATTTCTGGGTTTATTGTTGGACACTACAATCTTAAAGGTCTTTTCCAGCCTAAACAATTCTGTGATTCTGCAAGAGTAACACCTGCAGGAGGCCACAGAGCCCTCATGCTGTATGCAATCCTGCAACAATAGCAAACTTTTTTGCTTTCTGACTTTTTTTTTTTCTCCTTGCTCTGTATTTCCCTAGAAACCTCACAGTCAAGTTTATTCTAATTTTGCCCTTTCTTCTATCAGGTTATTTTTACTCCTGCATTCCTAATGTAGCTTGAAATTAATGCAGCCTTTTTATTTATATATCAGCCTCCTCAATGATGTATGCACAGTTTGAGGAGGGATATAATTACAGGCTGTTGCAGAAGAGCACAACAGGCTGGTGTCATTATATCCCAGGCAAACTTCAGCTTTGTTTGGAATTCATGGCATATGGGATTTTCTTTTTAAGAGGTTTGATCTGAATATTGTTCCCCTAGACCCCGTAATAATCTAGATCAGATCAGGACACAGCCAGTTTCCCTGTGCAGCATCAGAAACCACAGAAAAAGGGGCTGAGAGAACACGCCCCTGCTGCCTGTCGGACAGGGCAGTCCTTTATCCAGGGATTTTTGAGCCCAAATAAGGAATAGGAAAGTTTTGACTAATAGTTTAATTAAAAGCGCTCCAGAGAAACACATCTAAAATTAAGCGGTGGAAGTACAAAATTAATAAGAAAAACCTAAGCCCCCTGTGCAATGACACCATTCTTGGATCTGTGATATCAAACTGTGGATAAATCACTTCTTGCCAGATAAAACTGGTAAACCTTGCATTGCTGTTTGAGAGAAGAGGTTTAGCTGTGACCCACTGGGACCAGCCATGGCTGTGTATTTCATACGGTGAGGACTGCAAGTGAGGAGAAAACCAAGGGACATTTTACCTGGAGACTCTGACCTGAAGCAGCTGCTAAACAATAAAAAGAGGAAAAAAAGAGAAGCATTAAAACTTCCTAGTGTCTTTCTAATGGCTTTTGCTGGGGTATCTTGCTGTGACCTATGAATATTTAGATAGAAAAAGTAGTTTTAATAAAATTAATATTCTTTTATTTTTTAAAATAAAGCTCACCTCACCTTATCAATTCCCCCAAGGGTACTGTGGTTGAGATTAACTTTGACTGGAAAATGGCTTTCTCATGCTATGAAACCCCAGAGTTTCTTAGTCTCAGGGTCTTTCCACCAAAAAAGAGAAGGTGGATGGGAGCCTACAGAAGGTACCAGAGGACAAGGCAGAAGAGGGAAAAAAAA
>VWZT01009300.1:373982-384659 GCA_013397055.1 Pachycephala philippinensis
ACCAAAAAACTCATCAAACCTTCTAAACCTTCTCTTTGTACTAAATAGAGCTTCATCCAGGGATGCTATGTATCTTTGCTTTATAGGAGGGACTGGGGTTTAAACAACTGAGGCTTAGCCTTTGGATCTGTCCTTTCTATTCTTGGCTAAATTCGATTTCCATTGAAGAATATTTGTTGAACCTCCTTAATTTGTTCATTGTACAAATGGCATATATAATAGTGATGAAGGCGGGAAAAAAATGTAACAATTGGTTATGAAAATGAGACATTTTAATTAAATTTAAACATCATGGTACTTAGTATTATTTAAATAAGGCAGCAC
Source organism: Pachycephala philippinensis (assembly GCA_013397055.1). Classification (NCBI taxonomy): domain Eukaryota; kingdom Metazoa; phylum Chordata; class Aves; order Passeriformes; genus Pachycephala; species Pachycephala philippinensis. The sequence goes on from VWZT01009300.1 coordinate 374,307, forward strand.
TTTTTGTTTAACATTGTCATGAGATGGTTTTTCCCTTAAATAAATTTTGTGTTCCAATCCAGGTACCAAACCAAAACTATTCTGAGCATTCTCAATGAACACTCTGGCCAGTGGGATATTGCACAACTTTGTTGTCTGAAGACCTTTGTAAGTGTGTAAGTAAGTAGGTAAATTGGGATGGCACATGTTTTACCTAGGTGTAGGCTAGATTAGTCTAATCTAATCATGCAGGCTTCCTCCTCTGGCAAAGGGGAAAGAGACATCTCCCAATGGCAGATCATGTCCTTAAGGGTTTCAGATTTGTAAGTTAAACAGCCATCTGTGGGTGCCTCTCTGCCTGCTCTGAGCACAGAGCAGGAACTAGAAGAGTACTTTTGACATCTGTACTTACTACTAGATGAATAAAAATAGAGGGATGAATAAAAATGGAGCGATGACCTCATGCTTTAGCTCAAGCCTTTAATTTTCTAGCTTTGGCATGAACTGTTGCACTAATTACTAGGAATTACCCCCATATTTCAGGGGGAAAAAAAACCCAATGAAACAAACATGGAAATAGTAGAATATGAGGCACTTCAAAACTTACTGTCCCAGGTAAGCAGTTTTATATAAAATGGTAGATCAGAAACCAATTTAACTGAAAGAGAGGGGGAAAAACAATCTCTGCAGTCTGTACAATTTCAATCTCAAAAGAAACCAACCATAGTTGGTTTGGTTTTGCTTTGAAAGGTACATAAAAATATCTCAGAAGGAAATCTCATTACACTATGACAAAAATAAATAACTTTTTAGTTGACCAGCAGAGGAGTCCTAGAGAAATACCTATGAAAATGCTGAGCAGAAAAAAAAAGTGGATGGATTTTCTTACTTTTAGGCATAAACCTCATTGGACAAGTTTGGAGGCTCAGCTCTGCAGACCTCTCCATTTAGCAGGAGGTAGGACCTGTGTCACACTCTGTGCGCTCCCATATATTCATCAGTCATCTGGAAAAATCAAAAAAAGGTTGGAGATGGACTTTGCTGGATGGCACTGAAAGGCACTGGAACCCCCCCAGTAACCAAGGGGGGGTAAGTAAAATGCTTGAGACTAAAACAAAGGAGTGAGGGAGCTCTGATTTGATCCATTCTTCTGATGATGCCCACGTAAGTGCTCCTCAGGTCTGAAACAAGATTTAGCCTTTCCATGTCACTGCAAAGATCCAAATGATTTCTCCAGTGAATATCAAGAAGAAAGAGTAACTCATTGGCCAGAGACACATGAGGGCTGTATCCCTGCCCAATGGCACTGCCTTGGCAGATCAGTGGCGTCCCCCATGGCCCCCCAAAAAGCCCCTTTGTTTCTCAAGAGCTGAGTGTTGGATTTCACCAGCATCTCAACCCAAAATCTCTCTGACGTATTTTATTTCTTTTCTCTTATAAGGCAGGACAAAAAAAACCTGCAGTGTTTGCCCCTAGCTAGCTATCAAACAAATGCACAGTTACATATTTGAAGTGAAGATGGTGAACATTAAGGCTATTCCAATTATAAAACCACCCTACTCTTTACTGAAACCTGTCATCACAAAAAAGCGCCATATTTCAATGTGATATTTTGTAAAACAGTAATACTGTGATAGCGACACGATTACTGCAAAGGCTGTATAATTGGATGATTTAGGACATGCAGGGCTTTTGAAATAAATTGGGCTTGTTCCTTTCTGTAAGATTGCTAACACTTTCTTTTAAGTCTTTCATTTTACATTAATGCATTCATTTTACAAAATCCCCTCTTCTGCTAGCACTAGAAGGAAAGTCAGTTGGGCCAATTTGCTTTCTCTGTACTATTTGCTAATGCACATCCTTCCACACATCTCTGCATTCATCTCCGCTCTAGCTGAAAATATCTATTTTTTTCTGTTGTATTTCATGGAGATCTTTTCCTGCTCTCATTAATTTTTATTGTGTGGTCCAGAGCACCCTCTGCTAAACAACAGGAAAACAGAATAGAAGTCACGTTCCTAGTAAAGTGGACAGCAAATTCCTCAAAAGGAAAAATAATAACGCTATATAATTTTTTTCCACTCTGTCCCTTACACAATCTGGCACTTGAGTTGTTGTTTTTAAATCACTAACTACATCAGCTGGACATTTTCTGTGTTCTGTCGTCAGTCACATCTAGCTTTTTCCCTCCATCCTTTCTGCAAATTAATCAGTATCCCCTGGGGTAAAGTCATTGTTCAAATCATTCCTGTCAGCAGCTTGTGAAGGTCTTGGCTGGCTCACCAGTGCAAACACTGATCCCAGACCTCAGCACCTCAGCCGGGACACAGCTGCTCAGTGCCACTCCAGGCTGAGTCTTGTCCCACGGCAAGGGCCGGGCCTCCCCACGACACAAAGACACAGTGAATTTTGTCTCTCAGCAAGAGGTAGGATTAGTGCTTGCTCTCATTCATCATCTAAGAGGGACAGAAGTACATTTTGACTCCGCTGCATGCTGTAACCTGAAAGGGTTGTGCTCCCCACTCAAACGCACCAAAATGAAAGACCTTAGTTAATTGTTCTTCCCAATCTGCCTGCTCTAAGAGGAAATAGATAGTGCCAATGAGTAATAAATCGGGTATTTGCGTATTTTCTTTTTTTTTCTTTTCTAACTTAAATATTTGATGTAATTTTCCAACTATGGGTCTATTGTCTTATCGCTCCTTTTTGAGATGATTTATACACTGAGCAAAGAACTCCTTGGCTCACCTACAGAAGGTGGAAATGTTGGCCTGCTGAACACTGCCAATTTCAAAACCAATTATTTCCTTTCTCTTTTGATTAGCAGTAAAAGGTGGCAAAAATCTGTTTGCTTTGCCTATTGCCTACCTGATTTATTTGAGCCCAGTTGTTTCCACAATCCATTCAATGCACCAGAGCTACTCAGTTTAATGGAAACCCTTCCCTCTGAGCTCACAGAAAGGACACAGCCACAGCTCCTGAGGAGCTCTTCTCCTTGGAAGTGTCAAGACATTGTGACCACTGAGAGATTGGACTCACTTCAAGCCTCAAAGCATTGACTCTGTGTGACAAAGCCTCAGCATCCTCATTGAAAAAGTAATCCTGCCGGGATGGCTGAGTGCAAAACTGACAGAAAAAACACTGATCAAATTTTTGTTTTTAACCTGAATACCACTGAGGTGAAGCTCAACTAAACAACATATAGGCTTGGCCTCAAGTAACTATGTAGAACAAGAAAAATTGTTCTCACTGGGATTTTTAGGTTACAGGAGCTATTTCAGTGCTTTTACAAGATCGTAAGGATAATATTTGAGAGTAATTCGTTTTCTAGTTTATCTGCAGAGTGCTTGAGTAAAGATAATTGTGTTTTACGGTGCTTGAGAGAATCCAGAAAGCAGTTCAATGTCAACTTTTCTGCTGAGGCAATCCAATCTTGCAGATTAAATACTGATAAACATACTGAAGATGCATAGCTCTTCAGTAAATAGTAAGTGCTAAAGCTCATCATACTGTAAGTGTAATTTTGATGATGACTACTTTGCCACTAACTCAAAACAACACCTGTCATTGTGTTTGAAGTAGGCAAAGTGCTGAAACTACAGTGCTGGAAGCTGCACTCCTTTATTCAGAGACACCTTACAGAGACACAAGTGCAGCATCAGCTCGTGCAAACCAACTCATCTTCATATTTCCACGTCTTATGGGAAAGGCTGTGGCTTTCAGAGCATGAAAAAAATCTCTCCTTGCTCACCCCTGATCTCTCTGCCAAAACAGGGAGCAGCAGAATGCTTCTACAATACCAGGTTTTGCAAGAGGCTTCCGTGACTGTGGTTGAATAAATAACATAACACAAATAGCATCAATGATACCATGTCCCATTGTGACAGCTGTGTGTGAAAACTTACCAGGGGCAGCAACCTTTGCTCCTAACCTATGCTCAGGAAGGTTCATTCACTGCCCTCTCCTGCTCTGCCTCTCCCAAATCCTGCTTGCTGGATATCCCTGTATTGCCTGACACCTTCCTTAATGATACAACTGATTTCTCTGTTCCTGTTTATAATGTATCAGCCACTATATGCCCTTCATATTCTTCTTGACCAATGAAAAGAAAACCTAAAAGTTAACTTGCCTAGGAAGATGTCAAAAGACACATATCAGAACCAGTGTGCTACAGCACCCAACTCCACTGCTTTTCCATCCACATCAGATCAGCCATGGGTTTGCCGAAGCACATCCTCGTCACAGCCCTGGAAGGAGAGCAGGGTGCTCTGGCAGGGTGGGCACAGGAGAGCTCCCCATCTCACACTCATACCCCAAGGACCTGCCCCAGGCAGGGCTGGTGGAGCTCTGCACACCCTCGGCCCTCAGCTTGGAGCAGTGTCACTGCACACACCAGCAAAGAGCTCCAGAGTTTTCATCTTTCGCGTGACCAATGCTAATTTACTGCTTAATTACATCTCAGTGAGAAGCAGTCTTTCTCCCAACAGAAAATATTACTGATGTCAGATGGGGCCAGCACTGGCAGGGCAGAAGTAATCTATGCTTGAAGTAAGACGTTATCAGAGCAGATCATTTTCCCTTCTTCTAGTTTAAATAATGTATTGTTGTTTAACTAGAATTTAGCAATCACAATACAAGTTTAAATGCAAATCAACAATTGTAGATTAATTAAAAGGCACATGACTAAAAACAGTAATTTTGAAGATTGATAACTTTGCAACTAATTTTATGTTTCATTATTCCTGTTCTCCAATATTGTTTGCAAAAATCAATTGGCAATTAATTAACCTTATACCATTCAGTTAAAACTAAGAGAACGTTGGACATTTTTTTCCGTCTGTTAAATGCTCTATTAAACAAAATAGCCAAAGCCCCAACTACATTTTCATAACAAAATTTCTTGAGGACAGTTTCTGTCCCCAGCTTCTTGCAAAATGAGAAGGAGCTGGAAGAAGTCAGATTTATCCTGAGGGGCAAAGGAGGGCACCTCTGTCACATGAAACTGCTCCAGGATAGTGTGAAAAGATGCTGGTCATCTCTACTGGCCTTCACCCAGCCAAGACCTCTCCAGAGGTGAACAATGATCCCCCGGCCTCTGCTATAGAAAAATAATTCCCAGTGGGCCATTATACTCTGTGCACTGAGGTGCAAAGCCAAAAAGCTCCATTAAAAAAAAAATCTGATGTCAAACAGAAGAGGAGAAATAAGAAGTCACGACTGTGAAATGGATGTAGCAATTAAGACTGTCCCTCTTATGGGACTTTGAAATAGCAAATTAAAACATCTCTGCAACACAAGCAGGCAAACATAATACCAGCTAACGATAAAAAATGCAACACCTGAGCCATAATTCCAACAGACAAGATGTGGAAACCATCTGACCTCATACTTACCTTTGCCTGGTAAAGCACCTGATGCACAACTAGAAGTGGTTGGGGGGGCTCATGACTGAGCTGCTGAGCTGGAGATGTCCTGCATGGCTCACCTCACACTCCTCCCGTTCACAGGGCCGGAGCTGCAGTCTCACCAGGAGCACCTGCAGAGGAGGATATGGAGACCCCCTGCCCACCCAGCCAGAAAATGCCCCTCACCCACACGTGAAGGACACCGGGAGTACTGGGGACCATGTAGCAGGCGATAAGCCTAGTAATATATGTAGGCAGGAAAACAACTTTAAAAAGCACTGTAGGATTGAAAGTCTTCCCCAACAAAATGCTGGATGACAGCCTCAGTTGATTAGCATTACAACTGAAATGTGCTTATAAATATGTTGTATTTTTGTAGCTCTCAGAAACCTCAGGAGCATTAGACAGTCCTCAGGACACTTTCCCTAAAATGCAGCTGACAAAAAAAGTTCTCATTTTCCTTAACACAGTGGAGAAAAAGAGAAAAGCTTTATTGGTACTCAGGCATCACACATAGGTCAAGGAGAACACATTGGCAACATGCTATTACAGCGTTTATGGGCATTTTTCCCAGCAGCATTGACCAGTATGGAACACAGGACACTGACCTAGGTGTGGACCTGGAATTATCCTGGAATGCAGTTGCTACATCCACAAAAGAGTGACAACAACCCATTACTGAGAATCTCTCACAGACATCTGTTAATTATTTTATGACACACAAAGCTGAGAGAGAACAAGTACCAGGGAAAGTACTTCCCCAGTGGTGATTTATGGCCCTGTATTACCCCAGCTTGGTACCTGCAGGCAGAGACAACCACTTTGCACTGATAACAACCAGAACCTCCAGGTAACGAGTCTTCAGCACTGCCGTGAGCTAAAATGTACTACAACCTCCCCAGTTTTCAAAGGTGATGGAATTTGGGGTGTCCTTTCTTGGTGCTCCTTTCTACCTAAGAGAAAAACAACACCTCCTTCCAGTGTGGACTTGGCGCCTCAGTCACACCCATGTCAGGTTCCCATAGTCACTCTCATGCAGGGCTGGGGATGCTGCTGCCACACAGGGTGTCAGATCAGCTTATGAATCTGACCAGGCATTAACCTCAGCTCATTCATTTGATGTGTTAGGTCTCAGTGTGTTCTCACTCATCCAATGTACCACTGAGAGGCACCGTGGTGCAGCTACTGACACCCACACAGAGGAGAGTGAAAGGTGGAAATGGCAGACCCAGCCATCCCCCTGCACTCTTAACTCGGTTTAAGCACATCAAGGTAGACTTGGTGAAGATGGTTATTGGAGAAGATGGTTATACTGAGACTTTGGATGTAAAGAAAAACTTGTAGCATTCTCTACACTGATCTGAGCAACCAGCTGAATGGGACCTCATCACTTCTGTGATGAAAACTCGACATTATAGGAACTTGAAACAAAAGAAATACCACTAAATCACTAAGAACAAGAACCACACAAGTGCGGTTGACTGAAAGTTAGATGCATTGGCTGCCAGTGAATTTTACTGTGTGATTGTGTAAACATATTTTTGTGCTTTTGAGTATAAAGCATGCAAGGATATCTGGAGACAATATTTTAAGCAGGAAGCACAAGGCATGCTCAAAAGTCAGACTTGAAAATAGGATTTAATTGTATTCTTCAATTTATTTGATTGTGTCATCATCAAACCTTTTTTGGTTTCGATTAACTGACCTAAACCTTTTCTTCAGTGTGATTCTGTATTTTAAGAACATATTAAGGAAGAACCATCATTAGTCAAAGTTTAGGCAATACATATGATCTAACTATTTACTGAGTCAAAATACAGATTAAATAACATGGATTAAGACATCTTTTCCAAGCCTTGTTTTCTCTCACCCACAAAACAAGTATAAACACGTATATGTCTGTCTCATCTCTTGGAGATGTACTTAATATTTCTCATGTGATTTTACATTTTGGACAATGTCTATGTCACTATTTATATTATGATTTCTCACCTGATTATTCCTTATTATTTCAGTGTTATCATACTCTGCCTAGATGCATGTTTGGTAGTCTCCTTTTTCAAGGGTATACAGATGATTGAAGGTTTATTTTCACAAAGTATGTGGAGTGGTTCACTCTGCTAAATACCAAAACAGTATTCAATTGGGAGAATTAGGCTTATAAAAGAGATGTTAAGGCAATGTCAAAGATCTTTTAGGAAGACGGAACTTCTATGCAATAACAACATGGTTGGATTAACTTTACAACAAAAGGAAATTAGACTGGATTTCTACGGAGTCAGTTTTGTTATTCTAGCTAACAATATGATTAACATTGAATGAATAGTAAAGGCCTCATTCATGCTTCACTTAGCCCGAATTAATGTGACTGATTACCCAGCCTCTCTGTACTGGCAGAAACTCCCGTGTCTCCTAGGCTCGTTTATCCAGAAGGTCTCACTTCTAAGGGAGTTGACCCCAGGTAGAAAAAAACAATAGCTAAAGCCTTTGAAGCTTTTGCACTTCATTGCCTTTTCCTCTGGACAACCAGCTCCACCTTCATGTTTAAGGCAGTAAAAGTCTACAGCCCCAAAGATCCAGCTGGGCTCCCTTGCAGATACGCAGCTTGACAGTAACTTCAGGAACTGGTCCTTTCTAGGGAGGTTACTTTTTTCTTAAATTATTCCCATGCTGCACACTGCCAATGACCAGACCATTCTAGACAGAGGTTAGTACTAGGCTTGGGATTAGCGGCTTACCCTCCTCGAGGACCATCCCTGGCTCCCCACGGTGCCACAAATGAAAGCTGCTGCTGAATAACCCCCTTCTGCCAAAGCACCTGAGGAACCTGAGAAGACAATATGGGCTGTGAAAATGACAATATGCACATCAAGAGCTCTTTGTGTTTGCGGTGAAAAAACAAGTCAGCACAGACTGACATCAATGTCAGCATAATGAAGGCTGCAGAAAAAAATGTAAGATGTAGATTTATCCTAAGAGGCAGGAAACCAGGCAGAAGCAGGTAACTGCCATCCCTCCTGCTGCCACTGCCCCATCACATCAGTAATACTGGAGCAATCCACTGCCAAAACATAATCAACATGAAGAGCCTTGAGTTTGCCTTTTCCTCATCCTTACCTAAGTACAACACAGATGAAACTGGAGGAAGTGAAAACAGTCCACATGCATAAGCAGGCAATTGTCCCTCCAGGAGCTCACATACTCCTTACATTATCCCTCAAAATATCTTCCACGTTCCACCAGAGGAGCCTGACTTTCACAAATGCACAGAAGGCACCTGCAAGACTGAGTGCCTTTTGTGGTTTTAAGACCTGCTGATGCTTGAATCCAATACCCACCCCCCCATCAAAAAAGTCTTCAGCTGGATTTCTAGAACTGGACTGAATGGGGAACCGAATCCTGGCTTTATCCATATGCATTCATGGCTGACTCAAAGGGAAGCCACTAAGGATGCAATGGCATTGCCAGGGTGCTCACTGGGATATTGGCACCGACCAGTGGGGATCTTATTGGCCACCCTTAGGCTTCTGTCTCTTTAATCACCAGAAAAATGACCGTACTCCCTTAAATGGCACCAATTCTCCTGCTGGACCGAGTGCAAGTCGGTGCAGTGCTACAGTAGGGGCAAAGCAGAAGCGGCTGACCCGAGCACAACCTGGAGGGCAAAAAATTGGAGCAAATGCATTGAGCCAAACTAGCTGCAGCTTACCTGGCTTCTGCTACTGGCAAGGTACTGGGAGGGCAGCACTGGAGGAAGACAGGGAAATGTGGGAAGAGGAGGACTGAAGAAGGCTCTGATGGTCTGTGAGTGGGAGAGGAGTAAAGCAGGTTGCTCAGAGTGAAGATCCAGAGGAAACTCTGACACACCTAGGGATATCACGAAATATTGTCACATTACTTCCATTTTTAAAGGCATGCACAGAAGTTGAATGCCCTACATAGTATAAGGAAGTTTATCCAAGCTAGAGAATAGGGTATGGATCCTACCACCGGGGAAGTGAAGGCAGCATGTCCTTTTTTAAAGGATTGGCTCAACAAGAGAACCTGAAAGAAACTAATTCAAGTACTAGTCATTAGGTAAATGACTTTGAATGCAATTCTTAACACTATAAGCAAGGTAAATCTTAATTGCTATGTTACTTCAGATAGACAAAATCCAAACCCAATCTCATACCAAAGCTCAGCATTAAACCAGTTACTGCTGGCTGTGAAACATATGCACATCTTGAAGGCTTTTGATCTTTCAGAATGGGTGACAGAAGCGTCTCCTTGCAACACACTCCATACTGAAATGATCTGGCTGTGGTGCCACGACTCTGAACATTGGCACATGCTGCAGACAATCTGACTCACAATAAAAAGCTTTATTCCTTCACACTGGTCACTGATTTGAGCAGTGGAAACCACCACTTTGGTCCGTTTTCACAAACCCATGTGAGAAGAACAGAAGGAATTACTGAATGCCTTCTCTAAATCACATGCAGTTGTCACTACTGGTAGCTCCTGCATGACAGGGTCTGAGCATCCTGAAGGTCTTTCTGGTGTCTGCAATGCACATGTCACTGGCAACCAGAACCAAACCAAACCCCCCTCGAGTCCTCTAAGACAAGCAAGAGAATGGGAAAGTATCCTAATATTCTTTCTGGCAAAATTCTAGTGCCTTATTTTTTATCACCATCGTGTAGACTGTGTCTGCAAAAGTAAACCAAACACAGAAAGGAAAATAAAAGGTTTTTCCAAGAATATGCATGTAATTTTCATGACAGAGTAAGTCCTTGAGTCATGCAAAGGACAAAGCTGTGAGAAAATTAAGGCGGTATCACCCCATTTTTCAGCTCTACACACTCTAAACATTTCACATCCAGCAACATTTTTTTGTACTCCCAAAAGTAAAAATAAAGAAATTGTTACAGAAATGAGCATTCATACATCTCTTTGACTATTGACTGGTGTCCTAGGTTACAACATA
>VWZT01009303.1:4294-33236 GCA_013397055.1 Pachycephala philippinensis
CGTCGTCGTCGGCGGCGTCGAGCCCGGCGGCCGAGAGTCCCGAAGCGGCGGGCCCGGGCGCGGCGAGCGGGGCGTTCCGCGAGCTGCTGGAGGCCTGCAGGAATGGGGACGTGACGCGCGTGAAGCGCCTGGTGGACACGGGCAACGTGAACGCCAAGGACATGGCGGGGCGCAAGTCCACGCCGCTCCACTTCGCCGCGGGTGGGTACCGGGGCCTCCCGTGCCCGGCCAGGGCAGTGACAGCGAGCGGGACAGGGAGGGTTCCCCTGGAGTAGCTTCGGGCAGGGAGCCTCCAGCGCCTCGGTGGTTCGGGAGCGGGCAAGCCTAAGCTGGGAAGAGTGTGAGCACACTCTCTTTCTCGGCGGCGTTTCGCTACACGCTGTTGGGAGATGGCTGTTAAATCTCCTTCCTCCGGGTGAGACGAGTGGGAGAGGAGATCTTGGAATCGTAAAGGGACTGTAATACCTAAAAGTATGGACAGTGATCTCTGTGGCTGCCGCAAACTTGTGCAGTGGACTTAGGAAGCGAGAAACTTCAATTCAGGACAGAGTTGGCTTGAAGTAAGGATTTCACGTGTGTTGTAATAGCTCAGGGACTCTTGTGATGCACATGTACGTAATGGGAATCCGTTTCGATGCCTTGTACTTTGTAATTTCTTTCATTTGGGCATGGTTGCTGGTTGATGTCTGCATCTCTTGTGGTCTGAGTAGGCTGGGGAAGGGAGTCAAGTGGAACAACCCAACTGTAGAAGTTACAGATGTATCCAGGAAAGAATACACCTCTTCCTGCAGAGAAGAGATGTCATTGTGATCAGAACTAATACAAAAACAATTTAACAGTAAGGGCCAATGATGTAGATTAACTGGAAGTAAGTATTACCTTTTGGCAAATAGAGCTGTAACAGATTACTGCAGTTCATAAAAAGAATATTTCATACAGGGTGTATTCTTCAGTGGGGGCACAAGGCACACAAAATTCATGATAAAAGTAAAATGAAGGTCTTTTACATCATCACTCCTAACTCAGGACTTATACAATTGCTAGGTCTGTGGTCAGTCTGGGAGCTTTCTGAGGTGTGCCACAGTGTTACAGAACTGGACCTTATGTGTGAAGTGCACAGATTTGTTTGTGCTTTGTGGTGCACTGGTACACGTAAATTAAGATAATTAACAGGTCAGTGTTTAAATGCTGGTGTGTGGCTCTAAAGCACTGTTGAAATGAATAGCAAAATCAACATTTTATGGCGTAGTGTTGCCTGGAACTCTGAATAGTGCTGTACAATTAATCAGTCAGATAACACACCCTGAGATTGTATGGATTTGTTTTCATTTTTAAAGTACGAGAGGCATTTGACAATGCCCCTAAGGGAACTTTTGCTCCTGAGCTGTTTCCTTTTCTTTCTTCTCTGATCCCTGAGCTCTACTACTGAAGCAGGGCTTACACAAGTGGAGTTTAAAACACAGCAAACTTCTGGGGTATGGAGATGGACTTAATTTTGATGAGCTCTGGAACATAATGCTGGTACCAACTGCATGTGTGCTTATGAAGTTCTTAAAGTTTTGGAAGGCTTGAGTCTGCTCTGCTAATTTTGGATTCAGACTTAAAGTTAGACCTTTCTGCTTCCCCTAAAACTCTGAGGTCTCAGGTTGTAACTTCAGCGGTAGTACAAACTGTAGTGCTGAAGCTGCAATGGTTAACTTCTGCTCTGATTAGAGAAGAAGTGGACAAAACTTACTTAAGGGGGTAAGGTTTTGAAAGTTGATAATGTTATTAACGTGTTACTGTAATAGCAGTGGAAGGTGATTCCTTGTAGCATGAGGAAAATAGCAGATGAAGTTCTTGTACCTAACAAATTCCCATATCTGTTTTTCTAGATTTAAAGACTTTCCTTAGATACCATACCTATTTTTCTTAAATCGCTACATGTCTGGTCCAAGTGGATTACACATGTAAGAGCATTAGGCAGATTTCTTATTACAAAGATTTTGAGATCCTGCCTTTTGGAAAGGCTTGTAAACAAGCGTGTTGTTTGAATGCAGCTGATCTTAAGTAGTGTATACCTGCCAGTGATGCAGTGTGTTGGTTTGATCTCCTTTGTGGGCCAAAGGTAAAATAAAACTTGTTTGCTTATGAGCATAGCAGTCTGCTGTGTATAGGAAGCTGTGTTTTGGATAATAGCTCATGTTCATGAGCCATACCTAGGTGTGAATTGTATGGCTTTCACTAGGGGAATGGGTGGTTGAGAGTGCAGTATGTCGTGTTTTAAACTGCCTTTTTTCAAACTTCTTGAAGCTAAACTCCTAGATGAATAGAGTTTCACTTCTGATGTTGTGATTTGTGAAAGAGGAATTCTTCTTCTAATTTCTTGTTCATTTCCTGTTTTTGGGACTGGATTTTATTTTTTTTTCCTTCCCCCTCCCACAGGGTACTCGACTTCTCCCCAGCTCAGTCTGTTTTTTGAGATGTCCTTCTTGGCAGGAGTGCCAGGCAGTTAAGTTCTTTTACTGTAACAGGGAAGGACAACTTCCCCAGTTATAGTTCCTTGTAACAAGTACTAAGTTTGGGTTTCCTTAAGCTTTGTAAGATTTCTAATTTGAAAATCACCTTTACATCCTTTCTCGTGGCAGAAGGACTATAAAAAGAGGGACTTCTGAGACCACTCAGAATCCTTGGCATATGTGTTAAGCTGGAGGTAAGACAAGAGCTGAAATCCATTACCAATTATTTTAAAAGCTGGGGAGAGGTCTAAATCTGTTTCTAGAAGTTGGAGTAACCTGTCCATTATTCACTTCCAGATAAATTGTGCATGGCTGCATCAAATTGAAGCAACAGTGTTACCCACATTTTCTCTGTTTGGGGTAATTGAATTGCCCGTTGAACTGAATAAAGGGGAATTGGTTCTTCAGCTCTGTGTTGAAGTGTCAAGTAATGTGCTGAATAAATTTGACCTGCTTTGGTTAGCTATTAATAAGGCAGAAATTAATACTGAGGCCATATCAGGGTGGTAGAGGCCTCTTTAGCAAGCAGGAAGAGGTTGAGCAGAGGATCATTTTCCTTTCATCCTTCTTGCTTGAAAAGGGGAAAACTCAGTACTGTCTCAACTGCTGTGTGGATTGCAGGATATTTGGGTCTCTGGTACCAGTGCAGGCTTTGGATATTGTCCAGCAGCACCCACAAAGCAGGTTCTGAAGACTTGCGTGACTTTAAAACACACACAAAAGAAAGAAATTAAGTGGAGGTATTAATGTATGCATAGCTTTTGCATTCAGTTTATTTCAATGAAAACTAGCTTGCTTATAAGTAAAAAAATTTAGAAAGCAGATGTGCTAAGCATGAACAAAGGTATGTTTGGCTTAACTTTTTATCCATGCTGGTGGCCAAAAGCAGATATCTAGGGAAGAGTTATACACTTGCCCTCTTTGTGTGATACTTCTCTGAGTACTCCTCTTGCGGTTTGTAGCTCAGTAATTGTTTGAACAAAACCCAGTTTTTAAATGTTATTAGAGGGTCATCCTGTGGTAGGGAGTTCATTAAATAATTGGACTGTTAACTTATATTAGAAATAACTTGTTTTCTCTTGTACTTTGCACCCTCTTCAGTGGAATATTTTGTGTTCTGCTTAACGATTCTCTTCTTCAAACTGGGTTGAATGAGACAAACTATTTCACTCGCTTGTCTTTCTCTTGCATTCCTTTGATCTAAAGATGTGTTACCTCTTTTCTTTGAGAAAGATCTTAACTGTCATTGTTTATTTCACCAAAATAAGAACATCTTTACTGTATTATATGCCCTTCAGTAGCTGAAAATACTTGTCACGCCAGTGTTTTCTATTCTTGTAAACTGGCCTGACAATTCTGCATTTGATGGTGTTGTTGTCACATAGTTGAAAAAAATACCTTTTTTGCCAGCATAACCAAATTATTTGCTTATTCTGTGTGTATATGAGAGGCAGATTTTTTTCCTGTTGGGGAATGCTATTGACTTTTTTTTAATAGTTGGGTGATTTTAGTCTATGTGATAAGGTGTCACGTGTTAGGTATAATTTGTATGGGATATGGTGTGACTTTACTCTCAGCCTAAGATATATCCTGTGCATCATTATGTGGTTTGTGAGTTGAAGTGCCTGTGTTGGTCCATTGTGTTTGAAGCAGGTTGACAGCGATGTGTTCATGGCTCTGCGTGTGTCATCCTCCATTCATAGCACTCACAAACCAAGGCTGATTTTCTGTGACTTTTCTACCATTAATATGCCTGGATGGGGTTGACTCCTGTGAGTGTTTGTCTGAAATTATAGCTTTTTCCTGCAGCCAGCTTAGTAACAGACTTGCTTTTTCCCTTCTGAAACAACATTGAGCCCTACAAAAGGATATATATGTATTTCCTGCTGACACCTTGGTTCATATGTTTTTGGACCTCATCCTTCCTGGAAATCATTAATAATAACACCTCTTTCAGAAGTGACTAGGTGGATGGACCTGGTAGAAATAAGCTGAGTCCTAGTCAGTTTCTTCATATAGCCACAGTCATAAGCTTGTCCAGTTCCACACCCATTTAATGGGAGGTTTTTGATCATTAAGTTAGCCCCTCAAGTTCTTGTGCAACACATTCTTTTAGCTTTACAGATGTTCTCTTTCTAGTGTTTTACCTAGGGATATAGAGAGTACTACTAATAATTGCTGAACTGTGGCTTAATGCCCACTTCTGTACCAAGAAGAGGTAGAGGCTTCCAAGAGTGGCTTTCAGAAGTGATGAAGCTGGGATCACAGAGAGCAGTGTTCTTGGTGATCTCACTGAAGCTCAGGCTTGGAGAAACCTGATTTAGAGTGACTTGTTAAAGCATCAGTGACACAGCTTGTTTTCTTTCTGCTTATGTGTGTAGTAGTGGCTTTTTAGCTATTGGGGGAAAGCAGTTTTGTTCTAAGCATGCCTTTGATATCACTAGTAATAACTGTTGGAAGTCTAATCACTTTGTGAAGGCTAGCATAAATAACTATGCTTTTGAAAATCTGGAGTATACGGCTTTAATCCTGAAGGCGAAGGGATCTCACTTAGGTTGGGAAGCAGTCAGTGGTCAGAGTTAAAGAGAGGTGATCAAGTTGGTTTGTCAGCTAGCAAGCTATTAATCATAAAAATGCAAGCTGCTTTGACATACGTAAGATAAGCAACTGCGGAGGCAGAGCTGATATAAGTAGCTACTGAGTGTTCCTTGAGGGAGAGCCAGGAAATGGCAAGAAGTAGTTGGTAACTTATTACACACTTCCACTCTGTGCAGAGACGCCTGAATCAACCACTCCACCTGTGCTGCAATGTACAGCAGATTAGATTACATTGCTCTGGAAAGCTTTGCTTGAGACATCATTCTTAAACTACTCTGACGCAACTTGTTGCAGTTGTCCCCTGTGTCCTTGTCATAGAAGAGATGTCTGACCTCACACAGGTGTTTGTAAAGCCAAGTCACTGTTTAATTCTGCCTTGTGCAACTTAAAATGGGGTTAATAATTTTCAGCTGGATTCAAATTGATACAATGAAGAACGCAAATTGTGTAGTCAATTAGGAAACATCCTGGCAGTCTTACAGCCTCAGAGCCTGCAAAATGCACACTTTTTCATGTAAAAAAAAAGATGAATCAATAAATTACTGGCCTTTACTTTGAAATTCCTTCTTTTATGTTTTTGGTAGCTTTTGTGGTACATGAACTCTGTTAGTGTCTCAAGCGTATTACTTCATAGAAAGTTTCAGCTTGCTTTCTTTGTGACTAGTAACTTGTTCTCTTGAATTATCTTTTAATACTTTGTGCAATGTGTCTCCTTCCCATTTAAAAATTCTTTGAAGGAATTTACAAGAGGGTATAAATGCAAAATCTTAGACCTCCAGTAATATTGAACCAGGTGCTCTTTTTCCCAGCTTGAAGGCTTTTCTGTTTACTTAGTTAAGTCACTCAGTTTAATTGCATTCTGTCCAGTGAAGTGGGAAAAGTGCAGGGGAAAGTCTTAGGGAAATAATCTGATCCCAGTGTGTGCTGTACTAAAAAGCAGAGACACACAATAACCTAGCCTGGACTTCTTTCACCCTTTGCTTATAGCACAAACCATTCTGAAAAGGCCGTGTCTCTAAGAGTGCTCCTCCACCTCAAGGGCTTGTATTCCCATATAAACTATGTTTAGTGCTCTAACAAGTGGGATTACGTTTAATAAGAGCATCTTTCCAGCTTTGCTTAAGGTCCCAGTGATACCTACAGGTGTGCTTAGCCTGTGATTATACACTTCTGTAAAATTTAACTCCTTTTGGAGTCTTGTTATTAAAAGCAAGCAGGTAAAAGGAGGAGGAAAAACACCTAATGAGAATCATGAGTCTTCTATGTCGTAAGTCAAACTGTGCACATAACAGCAGCTTTGCAAAGGTTGGAACTGGCGTTTGGAGGAGTTCTTGCTATGCTGTGATAAAGTGGCATTAATTGGGCAGTGGGTGAAACAGTTCAGCTGTACTTAAACTGATCAAACTGACTACTTGATGTATCATACTCACCAGGGAAAGCATCCTTCCAATTGTAAAGTGAAGTCAATTGGTTTTTCACCAAACTTCCTGAAAATTTGGGAAAGAATTATGTGTCTTTTGTGACTTAGTTATTATGTTGTCTGTAAACTATTACGATGTGAAAGCTTTTGACTAACTGAAGGGAGGTTTAAAGTGGAAACCGTAATGGGAGTATATAACGGAGGGTACAACTGGTGCTCATGTTACTTTCCTTGCATCCTTCTTTCATCATTCAGCATGCCCAGCCCATTGCCTCTAGTTCCTTTGGTCAAATGCCACAAGAAGAGGTGGGACAGCTCACGGTCTCAGAGCAGGATGTGACGGGAGAGCAGGACATGTTATTGTTGCAGTAGTAGTAAGTGGTGTCTTTGTGTGCCATCTTCTCCAATGGCATTTAAAATTTTTATTTAGCTAATTTTCAAGCTGCCAGTTTGCTATCTAAAGCTTTTTTTCCTCACTTTTACCCTAAAGTGACAGGTATAAATTGGAAAAAAGGCAAGAATACATCATTGGCAGGGAACTGGTTAAGTGGCGTTTTCTATGGGTTGCTGGTCTCTTGATTTATACAAAGCTGTCATAGCTATGTCTAGCTCCCGGCTTTTACTAAGCCTTTGTCTTCATTTGTTCCTGTGAGGTAACAGGAGAAATGAAGAGTCTGTCAGTCACTCAGAATTTTTGCCCTTTCTTTGATTTGGTTGATAACTGTTTCACCCTTAAATTACAGATGTTACTTTGCTACTGTGTTTTTATAACAGGACAACTGCTTCTTTTCTCTCAGGGACAGTGTTTTTTGAGGTCCTATAACTTGCCTAAACTTCTGAACTGTGTAATGAATCTAAAACGAGGGCAAAGCTTGTGCATTTTACCTGTGTAAAGGTTTTTACAGTAGTGTTTTACCTTATTAAAGGGACCCTGTCCATGAGTGTGCTTTGGAAGCTGACAGATGAGTCTCATCAAAACAAGCCCTTTAAATGGGACTCTTCTCTGTGGTTACCCTGGTTGTGGATATTTTCTGTAGGAATCTTCTATAGGATTGTCTTTTGGGATCTTTGATTACAGGTCCTTTCTTTGGAACTCTTCCTTAGATTTTGTAAATTAAAGTTGCACTGGAAATATGCATGAGTAGGGTTTAGAAAGTAATCTTAAATGACATCGAATAGGTTTCTACAGCTTAAGCTGAGCTGGGTATGCTTCATAAGTCCCAAATGGCTTTGCATGTGTTTTGGTTTATTTTTTTACAAAAGATGACCCAGACACTGCAGAAGTTTTGGTAGCTACAGCTGCTTTATCAAATTGGGTCATGGGCTCATTTTGAAGTCTTTCTAGCACTTTGTCAATTCAACACCTTAGATTTACTGTTTGTGGCGGGGAAGCTATTCCCATAATTGGTTACTCTTTCTCTGAAAGATGGTTCACCAACCATCTTAGTGGGATAAAATCGTCCATACCTTTACAGTGCTTTTTAAGGGCTGAACAAAAGAGGTAATTCACCAAAAACTGTGAAGTGTTTATTGCTGGCATTTCCAGAGATACCCTTATCAATGACCCCATGTCCAGCAACATCTTGAAGAAATGTGTGTGTAGTCCTGAAACAGTGAACAATTTGAAAAGGAATCTTGGATTTCAGGTATACTTAGGTGGTTTTTCCTTGAGAGACAAGAAGTACATGTAAACCAAATGCTTAAGCAGCTTTGGCACTGTTTTTAATAGTCCAGTTTATAAAAACTAAAGTCTAATAAAATTAATTGATTTACTGTTTAGTTGAAAGCATCCTTTTTGATTCTTGACTTGCTCAATTTTCCTTTGCCAGTCAAATGAACAATATAAACGTGGGAACTTTGAGGGCTTACTTCTTGGTCCTTATGTCTTGGCCTGGTATGTTTGCTGGACTACCAGATATTCTTTGTTTTTTGTTGCACCTATTTAAGTTGTCACTTTCTATATGGAGACTTAGAGGTGATGTTTCTTGACTGCTTTATAACAGAAACAAACAAAACAATGAGTTTTCTTTCTGGAAGCTACAGTGATTGACAGTAGCAGTGGCCTTGCTGGCAGTTCAGTTAACAAAAACATGTCTTCTGATAGCAGTCTTGTCATGATAAATAAATATAATTCGTAATAATGCCAGATTTGATCCACGTGCTTCTGTTTCTGTAATGTAATTTCTATTTCTAACGGGCAGCGATCAGTATATAATGTACCAGAAAGCTTTGACTCATCTGCAGTGGTGGACTAAAACTGTGTTGCTGACTGGGTGCCAGTTTTCCTGCTGCTGGTGTGGCTCAGCAGCTTGTGGAGCAGCTGCTGAACTGCTGTTTACCCCCATGTATTAGAGAAAACCCACTTTGGTCTCTGCTCAATGTGCTAACTTGAAATTTTTAATGGTCCAGCATCTCTGCTGCAAGCAGCTGAGTGCGCTCTGTACAGTGGGGATGGGGGAGTGCTTACAGCTATCAAATAGTGACCAGGCTGGAGTTGCTGGCTGGAGCCCTTGAGCTGCGTTACCATGGGATTAACCAAGGAGTGAACTGCTACAGTCTCTCCTAGAAGTGAGCATCTGGGTGTGTATCATGCATGAGTTGTTGCCTGCCACAGAGGTGCTGACTTTTGAGAACTGTTTCTGTCACTGTTTCAGCAGCGTTTTGCTGTGCCTGAGTTACGTGGTCATCTCAAGGAGCACTGACAGCTTCTTTGTTGCTTTCCTTGAACTTTGTCTTCTAGCAATGTAATAATGTATTTAGTTGTGGTTTTGACTGTGTTTTGTGGAATTAATACAATTAGCACCACTTTTCTGGAAGTGCACTTGCTGCAGCATTTAATTCTGCTGTTTCATAAACATAGTTCATATACATAAGATTTTTAACCCCTAATCTGGTTGGTACACATGATTACCAGAAGAGACAATAACCGTTGATGTGACAGTCTTTTAAAATCTCCAGTGATACTGCTTTTAGCCCTGAGGTTTATAAAAAATGCAATCCAAACCTTTGAGAGGCAACCTAGTACAAAAATGAACATTTTTGTCCTTCTTGAGCCTGATTTTTGTTCCTGTCCTCTAAGGTACAGGTCTCCGACGTGGAACATGCAAAATATTTCATTGGGGTGCAGGAAGAAAAGCTATTTTGTATCATCAATAATAAAATAGAAATTTAAAAACAGTATTTATTTCATCTTTATCTCAGCCTTTCAAAGTTCCTATTTTTGTGCATGTTTATAATTATGTAATAATGCAGTCGTGCATGTATATAACTTCTAAATATACATATATTGGGGATGCATGCACAAAAATATTTTTACTGATCGGTGTGTGCAGTCAAAAGTTTAGAGACTGCTGAACTAAGACATCTGGGGCAATAGGAGGCAGATTTGGACAGTAGAACCTTTCCAGGTTCATTGTGGACAACAAGCTAAAGGTGTCAGAGCCTGGCATGCTGATGACAAATTCTGAAGTGTTAGTTTAATGATGCTGGCTTTGTGGTGATGTCTTCCCTGGCCATAACAGAGGCTGCGTTCCTAGGCTGAGACCTTCCTGAGGCATTATTTCCCAGCTGAGGTCTTGGGTCTGCCTGTCTGTAATGCCTTGGTCTGTCAGTTGGAGTAGTCAGACTGTTTGTAAAAGAAGAAGAATGTAGTTTGGGTTGAGATAAGGTTGTTCTGTTTAAGCACTGGCAGTGTCCTTCAAGGACACATAAGAGGTTTTCTCCAAGATGAAGACCTATTCCAAGAGATAGTGTGTAAGATGCTTGCTTTAGGTACATACAAGATTATGTAATGTTTTAAAATTCATAATAAGCTTTTATTGAAAAAGAGTGGGAAGCCTTTGTAGAACTTCTTAATGAGATAGAGTGGCAGCCAGGCAGGCTGTAATACAACACCGTTCAGCTCTGTCATGACTGTAAGTGAATTGTCCAGCTGTTGTTTGAGCAGGTGAATAGAGTCTGACTTTATGGTGAAATGAACCAAGAAGTAGATGAGGGACATGAATAATGTACACTGAACCAAGAGCGAACAGTTTTAGATACTAAATCATGTTGTTTTGCCAGCCAAATGAACAGAAATGCGTTCTCTTGCAGGTTTTGGAAGGAAGGATGTTGTAGAGCACCTGCTGCAGACAGGAGCCAATGTTCATGCTCGTGACGATGGAGGACTGATACCCCTGCACAACGCCTGCTCCTTTGGTCATGCAGAAGTGGTCAGTCTGCTGCTGTGTCAGGGGGCAGACCCAAACGCTAGGGACAACTGGAACTACACTCCTTTGCATGAGGCTGCTATCAAGGGGAAAATAGATGTGTGTATTGGTAAGTGTCTGTCGCTTGTTAGGTTGCAATTTTACCAGATTATGTTTTGTGAAGCTGTAATTGTTTATGTGCTGGACTTGGGATGGAAGATATTGCTTGTTTTAAAAGCTAACTACTTTTAATCTAGCAGGTAGGTACAGTGATTGTAATTTAACTTTTTCTTGGTCTGTAATACAAGGTTTGCAGAACTTGCATCAGAAAAACTCTCCTGGAGAGATTGGGTGAAGTCTCCTTGTTTGTTAAATTACAGTATTTAAAATCTGAATATGTAGGTTTCTCTTTCTTGGTTGCTGTCAAGAAAACTAGCTTTACTAGATAAAGTTTTTGCTTTTTTGGCTGCTCAATATGTTGTTGTAGTGGTTAGGAAGATGGTAAACCTTTCATTTTACACAGTATGGAGAAATAACTCGGTCCTTTGGAGCTTTCCAATACAATTTACAGGACATCATTGTTCAGTGGTGATCTGTCTTCAGTATGTGTTTTGTAGCCTGGAGCCAAAGCAATTTCAAATAAAATTGAACACTTCAACCGTTTACAATTCGTTGAGAACATATAAAGAGCTTTTCAGTCAGGATGTCTTTAACCTTTGTGGTTTTTCTCAGTGTACTTAGTCGTACTTTGTTTCTAAATGGGAACTTCTATTTTTATTTTTTTTACACTTAGAGCAGTTTCTTGAACTTACACTCTTTTAATGTCTACTAACTTGAATAAAATTATCTGCTCAGCATTTCTTTTTAATCAAGCATGTAAAGGAAAGCCCGACTTTTAGGCACTTCAGTTAGGATTATGAACTGTATGTTCTATATATTATCCAGATGACAAGACACAATTCTCAGACTTTCAGATAATGTCTTTTTTAATGAAAGTTTTATTACATAGAATTCCTTCAGAGAAACCTACAAAACTTAAAGAACAAGATCTTGCATTAGCTTTATTGCAATATTTAAGTAATTACTTAAGAATAAACACCAGAAATTGAGTGAAAGAAAATTGGAGGAAACACCAGAATATAATTTTTCAGTCTGTTTCTTCTTTTTATAAGTGATGTGATGGCTCCATTTAATCTCTGTATGCAAGGTAAACCATGGAGAAGATTCTACAGAAATTGAATATAGTTGATTATGCAGCAGTATGTGGGAAGAGATCCATTGGTATAGTCGGTTCCAGTAACAGTCTACTATGACAATGTTGAATGGAAAAGTAAGTTTAATTCCAGTCAGTAACTGGAGTCTAGTATGGGACTAGACTATGAGTCTAGTATGTCCATCAACTCAAGTCTCTTCAAACCACCACAGACTTAAAGGAAGTAATTACTTTGGTCTGTTTAGTGCTGGAGTCAGCCTGATTTCTGGGGACTTCTGACTGAAAATCCAAATTAAATGGAAGAAAGTTTGACAGTAAGAGACTGAATAGAAAATTGACCTTTTGCTTCAGAAGTTTTTTGCTTCGGAAAAGATTTGTCTTTTTCAGTTTTTGAAACCTTGTATTAAAGCAAGAGAGGGTGCAGCAGCACACTTTTGTGTTTATAGATAAGATGGAAGATGGTGGTGACAGGTTTTAGGATTTGCCAGGACAAGACAGCATGGGTAGTGTTGCTTTGCGTAGTTTGTCTAAAGACTGTTTCTCTGGAGGAGCTGGGGCAGGTCAGATCAAGAGGCAGATTATGTGATACATCCATTTTGATGCACAACGCTGGTAGTAATTTGAGATTATTTAGATCTAATTTTTATGGTCAAAGAACTGATGGTACCTTTAAAGTTCACTCTTAATTCAGCAAGAAGTTGTGGGTTTGGTGAAAGGAAGTACAGGATTAAATTTATGGCTTTTGTTATACAGAACTTCATTCTGTATTCTGTGCACAGATTAGATCTGTGACTCTAAATGTTGATGCTAGACTTAGGGTATGATCCATGTATATGTAAATGTTCAGCATGTGGTACTTACTGATCAAATCCCAAGGTTCTTCTGCTGTCTGGAGCAATTTTAGGGCTCCTTGGAAGCAGTGAGCAAGCTTGTAGCACTACATGCAGTTCATTTCCAGTCTGCCTGCAAGTAGCTCTGTAGGAATTTTGGGGCATTTTTTAATAATTTATTTTAAACAAGCAAGCATGACGCTGTTGTGCTCCGTTTAGTTACAGTTATCCATGTATGTTGTGCTTCAGTCAGGTACTTCATTTGTCAGGGTGAGACACTAAAGGTACTGTCACCAGTTACCAGGTTAGTATGTACTGGAGTATAATGCTACTTTGGGATTTAGTTGATTCCATAAAACTGATAGGACATGAGTACAGACAAAGAAGTCTATTCTTTCATGTTTGCAGTGATTTTGCAATTTATATCTAGTGGGCAAGCATTTTTTGCTGTCTTCAGCAAAATTCCTGTTTCTTTCTAGCAGTTTTATGTAAAACTTGTATTTTAAGGTCTTCAGCTTTAATTTTGAAGTCTTTTGAAGGAACATGTTATACGCAGGGATAATGCAACAATGACTGTTTGAATTCTGACTAGAAATATTTGAATAGCTCTTTGGAATACATTGTACAGTACTGCTGTTTACACCTTAAGTGTATACTGTTGCAACTGATATGGTAGAAACTGTTAAAAAAATAGGTCTGTTAAAAAAATTTAAAATCCAAAGAACACATCCTTGCTTCTTTTTAAACAAGCAGGGCATGCTATTTTTTAAAAAGCATTGATTGAAGAACAGGAAATCCTGACATAACCTAGAATTTTTTGCTGAATTTCGATACCTGTTTGAAAAGTGATAGACTGTGTAGAAATTAGCCATCTAACCTCATTTTTGACTACCTACTCTTGGTATCTTCTTCCAAATGATATAATGGGTGGGGATTTCCCACTTTATCTTCTCTCCTTTGTTTCTTCTGTGCCACTCCAGCCTGCATATTTTTTTTTAATCACATCTAGCATAGAACACTTTCTTTGGTCACTTTACAGGTCAAAAAGGGAAAAAGTGATAATTGAACAGAGTGCGGAGATGCAGCACATTCATGAATAATGATTTTTCAGAGAAAAACTCAAGGCATTGAAGCATGGTAGGAAGACCAGTGAAAGACAGGTAGTGACTC
This sequence comes from Pachycephala philippinensis, assembly GCA_013397055.1. Taxonomy (NCBI): domain Eukaryota; kingdom Metazoa; phylum Chordata; class Aves; order Passeriformes; genus Pachycephala; species Pachycephala philippinensis. The sequence continues at coordinate 18,211 of VWZT01009303.1, forward strand.
CAGCAGTAGAATGCTCTTGTGTCTAGCACAAGTGTTGGAATGAAGTGTCTGTATTTGTGCTAAAGGTACTCTGAGTGCTCAGCTCTACTGCTGAGTTCAGAGTAATAGGTACAAACCCTGCCACTGGGAAGCTTGTGTAGAAATAAGAAGTATACATGAACAGATGAAAACTCACCAGACTGTGCACCCAGGAAACTGTAAGACAGCAAATGGCTGATGTGAGTTCTTTTTATAGTGTTTTACTGATTGCTTATTGCAGTCACAGGACAGTGTAGTGAGAGAAGTTGAATGTGCTGAGTTTGGGAGCAGTATTGGCTCTCTTAGGTGGCAGTTGCTTTTGTGTTCTGGGACTGGAAGTGTAGATCTTGGTAAGCAGTAGTCAGCTGGTTTGCTGACCATCTCTTGCAATATATTCAGTCACTGCAGATCTGTTTAGTTGCTAAGTAATTACATTTGAAAACATTGTTTGCTTTATGTAATCAGTTTTTGGACTAAATTTATTGAAGCACTGGAACCAATTGTTAGTGTCCTCCGGTATTTATGACTTCTAGGATTGCTTTATCTATCAGGAAGATGCATTTTCAGTGTCTGTGAACTGCTTCTAGAGCTAATGAAAAGTGGTTTTGTTTCTCAGTGTCGTATTTTGTCATGGGATAGTGGACTAGTGGTGGACTCTGCAAAGTGCATTTGGAGGAATGCTGTGACGTCAGGGTAGTGACTGTTCTGCATGTTGGGCTGTGGAGAAAGAATTATCTGTTTCTTCAGTCTGACTGTAATACAGACTTTCAGATGAAGATCCACATAGCTCATTTTTTTCCAGAAATGACATGTAGCTCATGATGCTCAGAGATTATAAGTGCCTTAAATGTATCCTTCTTTCTCATGGCAATTAGCAATTTAGGAACTTGATAAAGTAGAGGCTGCATTTGAACTGTGTTGCATAGCAATTTGTGTACAAAATTCCTGAAAGCTCTAATTTGCTTCTTAAATGCTGCCATACTTTTGGCTTTGAAGGTGTTCTGTGGCAAGAGAATTTTACAGTTTAAAAGTCTTGCTGAAAGAGAACAACCCTTCCTTTTTTTGAAAACATTATTCTTGATTTCTTGATGACTTTTATTGCAAGCTGTTCAGGACTTCTGTGACAATTAGTAAGCAATCATTTCTGTTTGCAGTTTGCATGTCCTTTGTGATTTTATAGCTCTTCATCTTTTTTTCTTCCCTCAAATGTCTCTTTTCCAAGCTGAAAAACACAGTCTTCTGTTAAGTTATCCTTTTAAATATTCTGGTATTTCTGCTTCCTGCCTTTCTCCAGCCCCAGCCATTTTTTTTTTGAGGCTGAGTGGTTGGTATGGGGGGTATGGACGCCAAAAATGGGTGAAGTACATTTATAAGGTAACCTAATTTTCTTTCTGGTTTGGTTTTTCTGGTTGCTGAGCACTGCATGGGAGTAGCTTCAAGGTAGTTCCTGTGTGCTAACAGCTCCTTTAAAACTATTTGCGTAGCACAGTTGTTTTTTTGTTTTTGTTGTTAAAAAAAAACTAGGCTAAAAATAGCCTTACGGAAGCTGTGCTTATGCAGTTTGTCCGGGTTTGCTTTGCCCTCCAGTGTGTTTGTTTCTGCAGAAGCTGTAGCTGTTCTTGCAGAGATTTTTTTTTTCTTTTTTTTCCATGCAGATCTCCAGTGAAGTGTTGATGTCTATAGGATTGCTAGGCTAAATATTATCTCAGGTGTCATACACCTGCTTAGTGTTTAAAGGCATCCTTCAAAATAAGCAAACACAAGCATTTTCTGTGGTGATGCCGTGATTTATGGAGCTGAACATAGAGAGTATTGTAGTAATTTTAGGGAAATAAAAAATTCTATCTACTGAAAAGCTCCCTTTGTCACTGTACAATGCTGTAAAAAATTTTAAAAATCACTTTTAGCCCATGCAGGGCTAGTTATAAAAGCCAGAAAAGTGACCCATAGGAATTAATGGGGCTGCCAAACAGTGAACCTGAGGAGGTTGCCAGAAAGTGATTGATGGGAATTAATGGGGCTGCAAAAAAGTGATCAATCGTAATTGATAGGGCTGCCAAATAGTGATATACGGGCTGCCAAAAAGGGATGTATTGCAGTCAATGGAACTGCCAAACAGTGAGCCTGCCAGAAAGTGGCTTGTAGGAATCAATGGGGCTGCCAAATAGTGCGTCTACCAGAAAGTGGGCGATGGGAATTAATGGGGCTGCCAAACAGTCATCCTAGAGGGGCTGCCAAAAACTGATCCTTTGCACTCAATGGGGCTGCCCATTAATTTTGCTTAATTTTGCTAAATCAAAATTAATTTTCTATTTTCTTTGTTGAGTTATGTTAGCAGACTTGTTGATTTTTACATTGCTTTATCATGCACTGAGAAGGATTCAAGCAGCATACAAGACTGATGTTGGTTTGCTTTTGTAAAGACACTGAATATTAATGATTCTAAGCTATATTACTTAGGAGGAAATCTTAATAGAGAAAGCAGACTTACGAGGGTGCTAGATTTACTGCCAAACAGATGGACTCACCTGATTCAGATGGTTTTGGGGTTGGTTTTTTAAAATTACCTGCCCTCTGTTCAATTTGGGCAGTGAGGAATATTAATTTTTTAAGCATAGTAGTATTTTTTTCTTTAACAAAAGCAGTGGTAGGATATGGGATTTATTTATTCTCCATTTTCACACTCAGGAAATATAAAAGAATTACCATCCTTTGATACCACCGAATCATAGAATGGTCTGGGTTGGAAGGTTGGGTTTGGTTAGAAGAGACCTTTTAAAGATCATCTTCTGTTAGATGATGTTGCTCAAAACTCCTGATCATACAGCTGTCTTCTTGATACCTATCTTAAATAGGTATCAAGACCCTTGTGAGCCTTGGTTTCTGCTCACATAATCTGGCTTGACTTCATTGACCTAAAATGTCCTAGGTGTTATCAGTGAAGAAATTTTTTTTCTCCTTCCAGCAAGCAGATGATGTGTCATCAAAATCAGCCAAGACCTAGATAAGATTTTGGATGCACTTGCAAGTGCTAATGACAAAAGTTAACATTCCCATTCTTACATGCCAATCAATTGTGATTCCTTTTATGCTGTTCTGATACGGAAATAAACCCTTTCTACAGCTGGCTGTCCATTGGAAAGAATCATGTGCAAGATTTGCTCCTGCACTAATGGAGCTACAGGGATTCCTTGCCCCCCAGGGCACAGCCAAACACACACTGCCTCTTTCCTTCCTGCCTGCTTCAGGATTTCTTTCTGAACTAAACTTTTGAATTTAGTTTCCTGTCCTGCTTGATGCCCTGAGGAGTCACAGGTATCTCTATTTAAGGCTGGAGATGTGCTTAGAGAAATTGTAGAGAATGGGCTATTTGCCAGGGGAAGCCAGGTAATCAGGTAAAACTGAGATGCAAATGATAGGTAAGTTATCCTGTGCTGAGCCCTCTGCAGCCATAGATAGATGATTTCCAGCAGAAATTTAGTTATAAATAGTTATAAAGCCCAGGCTAGTTATAAAATCTACTGCAAAGATCCTGTGGCATGATGAATTTACTGTTCCAGTGCTATGAAGTGACCTTTAATGGTACTGTCAAGGTGCATTTGTCTCTTTTTGACCAGAGAACTTCTGTGTAAGTTGATTTTTTTTTTCTTTCACCCTTTTTGCGCTTGAAAGACACAACAAGCAAGCAAGCTAAAACTTTTTTAAGCTAACAGATTTTCTGATGTATAGATCCTGCCCTTAATATAGGGATCACTATTATTTAAATGCCTCTTTGTAAGTGTGTCAAAACATTCCTCACCCTGCTGTGCTTCCTCACAACTGAGGAAGGAGAAGAATTCATTAGTTATTACCTTTGGCTAGTATGCATGTTTTGACTGAAAGATGTGGAGGGAGTATTATGTGACCCCTTTCTGTAGGGCAGACAAACCTTCTGTTAGGATTTAAAAAAAATCCTACTATGAAAGGTAGTTTATGGGTAGAACTAGCACACAATAAACCTTAAAGGAATTGTAGAAATGGTAAAATCATTAACTGCTAAAATGTTTGAACCACTCATTTGTTTCGTCACCTTGCAAAGAAGGCGTGTATAGCAAATAGTAAAATTATTGGAGTTTATGGTATTTTTGTCCCAAGAGATTTTAGAATGCTCAGAGTGTTTTGCCTTTCAAGCAGAGGAACCATATTACTGTAAAAGTTAAAGCAGTGTCTGATTTTACTACCTGAAAAATAATAATTAAAAAAAACAAAAAAAAAAAACCCAAAAAAACCATAGGAAGTGCTATCAAGGAGCAAAATTGTGTAGCAGCCAGTTCTTTTTGGAGGTGGGGTGGCAGGGAGAAGATTTGGTATCTTAACTGAAAAATAATTACTTTGACTTAGATTTATCCACTGAATAGACAGAAGCCTGTAAGAAGACTAGTAGCTTCTTAATAGGAATTAGAGGGGTTATTGGTAATTGAGGTCCATTGGGATCTGGTTATGCTGTTTGTTGGAGAGATACACTGAATTCCTGAAGACTCCCTTGCAGAACTGGTGTTCTAGAAGGAAGCTTAGTTTCAAAGAGGCATCCTGCATATCTGATGTTCAGAGGCTTGTAAAATCACTGGAAAATACTCTCAAGTAAGTACTTCCAAATACCTTGTGTAAAATGTTCTAACTATTGCTGTTGTTTATATCAGAAGATGCTTAATACTGTTTCTATTCCTGCTTTGACTTTTGAACTACTGAGTTGGAGTACTACTGTTACTGACTGTTCATAGGGTATTGTGGGGAAACAGTGACTTGTATTTGAACTTTTTTAAGTTTCAGAGAAGTTTAAAGAGCTTTAGACTGTTCTTGTGTACCAGAACTCTGAGTTTTGCTCCATTAGGAGGACATGAATTAATCCCTACAGTGTGGAGCTTTCCTATCTGTTAGTTATAGTTAATATTGATGTAAGAGGAAAGATACCTTGTGATTTGATAAACTTAACCACAAGCAATCCTTGTGAACAGCATGCATCTATTATATGTCCCGGTATGCAAAATAAAAATACTGGCCATTCATGATAATATTTGTTATTCAGACACTGATCGAAACCAAATCAGTTGTTGTGGAAGCAGGCTCATCAGACTATTCAGGTTAGGAATTACTTTGGTCTGTTTCTGCTCTATAAGTTATAGCATTTGTTTGGAACCCTGCTTTTTTGAGTAGCAAAGTGGTTTTAAATTGGTGCATATGCAGTAGCTCAGACACCTAACATACTTCTCTTCTTACTTACACTGTTTCTTCATGAGGTCTTTCTCAAAGGAACCTTGCGCGATAGCAAACACAGGATGGAAATTTCGTGTTTTAGCTTGAGTGGAAGAATACTTTTGTTGTCTCAATTAAGTACTTGCTCCTGGTTTTAAATAGCTTCATGTCCTCTAACCGCTTGTTTAAGCTATGTTAGCTTCTAAATGTTAATATTCATCACAGAAATTAAAGCCTTGAGGGCTGAGTCTTATATTTTTTGCATCTACAGTGTAGTTCAGTAGTCTGTAGTTCGAACTTGCCCTATTGAAAGAGACCTGAGAATAAGGCTGCCTTCTCTATGAGCTGGTGGGGGTGGAGGAACCCACGACTGAAATCATACATTGGTAATTGGGAGGCATTGTAATACCGTTGTCATAGTAACAATGGGCTGGAGTGTGAGACAACAGGGCTTTTGTCAAAAGTGACAAGAGAAAATGGTTTGGGGCATTCTGCCATGGCTTATACAACTGCAGTGCTCCCTGGTGGACTTGGGCAGAAAGACATGAGGGAAATAAATGGATCAGTTCCTGTGTGTGAAGGATACCTCTTCAGTGTGTGACTTCTGTGTGCAGACAGGTCTGTTATGGAGTGTAGTCTCCAGGAGTTACTGCATGCTGGTACCTGTGTGTGCGTAGCTGTGATAGACACTTCCTGAAGAAATCTCTCTGAGCAGTGTCAGTCTCACATATGTACCGAACAAAGAAAGGTCTTGGAGTGCAAGGAACCTTAAAATAAGTGGATTATTGATGCAAGGTGGAAGTGCCGAACCACAGCATTTTTTTATGAGGACCAAGCATTGAGCTGGTGTAATCCTCAGGTTAAACTCTCTTCAGAAACAAAATCAACAGTAAACTTTGTGGCAGAGAGGATGATGCTTTGTACAAATCAGGTGAAAAGAAGCCTTATTTCAGGTGAGGAAGTCTTGTCTGCAGGGTTATGCCAATAAAATGTCTTCTTATCTTCATATCTGGAACTAGTGGTTTTGAAGGCTTGTAAAGCCTGTCATGTTACTGTGTTACTTACGGTCCTTAAGGCTATTGTTTCGATTATGGTGTTTGTATTGCTAAAAGTTGATTGAAATTCAGCCTCATGAAAATAGGTTGAGAAGTTGAAAAAATAAAATCCCTTGCTGGGATTTAATGCAATGCATAATTTGAAAGCTGTCTTTCTTTCTGTTAGGTTTGAATTGTATTGACAGTTAATATGTTATGACCTATCTGTAGGTTTTAGACTTTTTCCCAGTCCTATTTCTTTTTCAAAATTCAGGTGTCAAAAAAATGACTTTTTTCCTTGTTTGCTTGCTTGGCACAGGAGAATCTGTGGAGGACAAAGAAAAGAGTAATTTATTTTGTGGTATTTCTTTACAAGTGTTTGTGAAATCAGAATCTGATTTCTTGCAGTGAAGGAGGTGGTACGATAACATGCAAACACTACTGGAAAATTTGCTGTAGGGTCTTTCTGGGAAATTAAGGTCTTCAAAAGTACTGATGTTAGCTACTCGCAAATTGAGAGGGAGGGGAAGAAGTTGCATATCATTCAGAACAGAGTAATGGAACAGATGGTCCTCTTGCAGACACTGAAACGCCTTTCAGATGTCCAGTATCGGTTTAGAGTGGCTTTCTAAATATCTTGCAGAAATAATTAATGTTACGGGACAATGCTTCTGATTACTGGAGCAATATCCACTTTTAGCTTCTCAGCGGAACCATGTGGTCCTTAATGCAGTTCATATGTGGTTTAAAAACAATCTGTAGATATATGTGTAGATGTTAAAGGCATAAATGAGTGGAGCAAATTGTAGCAGAGTTCTCAGATGTTACCTTAGACTAATGGAAAACATTGATTAAAGTATTACTACAGGATATAAAGGTCTTGCTTTTTAAATGTGCAGGCAAATAAATCTTTGTAATACAGTGAATAAAGGAAGTTGTCTCTTTTTAATGATCTGGTATTTCTGTAAAGCATGTAAAGCAAGTGTGCAAAATGGACTGTGGGTGCTTGAAGCCTACTGAAAATACTGAACTCTTGCCTCTTGGTGGTCTTCAGCCTTTCATGCAGCTAGTACTCATGACTGATAAACACAGACTCCTGTAATTCATTGTTTCACTGTGTTTATATAAATGCACCATGCAGCAGCGAGGCTGGGGTTTCTGATGTGAATCCTGCTATTTGTGCTGCTGTGTGTGGTCTTTGTGTTTTGCTGGATGTCTTGTCCAAGCAAGCAATACTGAGCAGTTCCTTGGTAAGGCACAGTACTCTTGACCTAACTATGGCATTGGATACTGAATTTACATGATGAGGGATGCAAGGGGAACAATTTGTTTTTGTGTTTTTGTTTGGGGTGATACAAGGATGGCACAGCACATGGGTGACCCAGGAAAAGAACCCACTCAGACTGATGTAACATGCATTGCTCCCTAGCGTGAGACCTATAGCATTGACGATATCTCACCTGACAGATTGAGATTTTTCCAGTGTAGAATATTTGCTTGTCAAGGACCTAATGCTAGATACGCTAAGACTTGCACTGCTCGGTATCAATAGGCCATGGTGGTGAGCAGTTCTAGGGCTGCAGGAAAAAAATGGATATAGCTCTGGGCTTTAAAAATCGACAGCAATGTTACTCTTTTACTTAATAATGTGATCTAAGATAGTTGCTGGGGAAAGTTTACAAGACTGATAAATGTAGTACTACTAGCTAGTCAGTTGTTAGTTGAGCTTTAGGTCTGCTTGAATTTAGTCAGTTGTTAGTTGAGCTTTAGGTCTGCTTGAATTTAGTATATTCTTAGCTTACTCATTTTACTTCATAAACAGAATTTTTGAGAATACTTGTGTCATCTGGCTAACCCGTATCTTTAACCACATTTTTGCGGACTGAACAAGTTGTTATTCCTAAGATTTCATATGTTACTTGTATTTCTTAAACGTCTGGTAGCTGTGTTGTGGACTAATGATGAGTTTACAAAATTGACGCAAGGTTCAAGCTTATGCAAAATATACAAAAGTTATTTTACATTTTGGGACTTCTGTAATCTAAAGAGTTTTAGCTCTTAATCACATCAAAATGTCACTCTGTGTGTGCCATAGGGTGTGTGACTAAGACACCATCTGTGACTTGTGTACTGTTGAAAGCTGGTAGGCACTGAAATTCACCTCTGGAAAAGAAGGAATGTGCTCGTGGAATGTGACAATTGTTTTGGGCTTTGGTGGTTGGTTTTGTCCCCATCTTGTGCTCGCCTCACTGAATGGTGGGATGAGAGCTGCTGCTAGGGTTTAAATCCTTTCAATTAATGTTTTTTCAGATGCTTTTTTGGTTTGGAAAAATGGTAGATCCAGGACAAGTTCTAAGAAACTTTTAATATCCTTTTGTTCTTGTTGGTTCTCGAGTGTTAGATTTTGGTGCACTGGCAAATAGTGCCTTCTGATACCCACACAGCTAATTTCACCTGCAATCTATAACTTGGCTTCTACCAGGACATTTTTCCCTCAAACTTCACCTGAAAGAAATAGTTAGCTTACACAGGAGATTGGAATTTCTCTTTGGTTTCTCTTAACTCTCCTCAATTGCTTTTCCTCTTAGGATCCTGTTTGTTGACCTGATTTGCCTCGGTGGCTGCTTTTGCTTTTCAAGGACTCTGAAAGCAGGGCTCTTAATATGTCAAGTGGGATGTCAGGATTATAGCTGACATTTATTTGAATAAAACTTGAAATAGAAAGGTGAATTCGTTCAGAGAAAAGTTAAATTGGGACCAAGCAATGAAGACTTGTCCTAAAAGCAGCTTACAGGTTGGGATATAGATGGAAACAAAGTGCTCAGACAGTAGGGCAGGGCAGCAGTTAAGATTTCTAGCTGTTCAGTATGGTATGTTAAACCAAATGCTTAGAAGCTTAAGTAGCTGCAGAATTGTTGCTTGCAAGGAAAAGGGTTGTGATTTACTTGTTGCATAGTGAGTCCTCAATCCATACCATCTACAAATGGGCTAAATGGTTTTTGTTAGGTTTTTTTGGAGCTCTTTTGATGAAAGGTCTTCTATTCTGTTTCGCACACTTAACAATATACGTGTTCCAGATGACTACTTAAACACACTTAGATGTGATTTTTAAGCCACTTTGTGAAATGGCCACAAAGAGAAACATGGGAGCTTCCTTGTGAACGCCAGGAAATGCTTTTTGCCATCAGGGTAACTAATCACTGGTTGCCCAGAGAAGCTGTGGAGTCTCCTTCCTTGGAGATACTGAAAAACCATTTGAACAGAGTTCTGGGCAACTGAGTGTAGGTGGCTCGGCTGCAGCAGAGAGGATAATCTACAGAGGTCCCTTTGACCGCCATTGGTCCATGATTCACCGTGTTCACTGTGATTCAATGTTAAAGAGTTTATTTGCATGTTTGCAAATAAATGGGATTAAATAAATGCTTAGTGTACTGTCTTTCATTGCTTATTAGCTCAATGAAAAGGTTTTTGGTTTTGTTCTTTTTTTCCTTTGGGTTGGTTTTTTTTTTTGGTAGCTGAAGCTTCCAGAGTTCTTGCATTTTGCAGGTTTATTGTGGAACTTCCAAGGCCTCCTTTATACTTTTACACAGATTTTTGTGCAGATAGTGTTCTTGGGGGAGGTGTTTTGGAATGACAGCACTGTCTCTTGCATGATGTAAAAAAACCACAAGCAAACAAAAGAACTGCTATTGCACTTAGGTTTTGAGGTTTTATTTCTGGAAGACTGCATTCTGCATAACCTGCATATACTTTTGTTCTCACTCTTAGCTGGAATGGAAAATTTTAGCTTGAAAAGTGTTACATCAAAAAAATGAAACGGGGATATTTACTTCATTAAGTCCAGGCAAGATCAAGGCTTTGAATTGCTGTTCATGTAGGCTGAGCAATCTACTCTGGCTCTTTCTCTGAGGGCAGAAGGATATTATCAGCCTCTGCTGTGCTGCCTACGGGCTCTGGAACTTTCTGCATGGTCTTTCTTTCTATGCATATTTAATCACAGGTAGGCAGAACTGGCGTACCAGGGAGCAATTTTGTAGTGCTTCCTACATACAGAGAACTCAGTCATAGTTAAAATCACAGAGTGAGTAAGGTTGGAAAGGACCACTGGAGGTGATCCAGTCCAACTTCCCTACTCAAGCAGGATTCCCTAGAGCATGTTACTCAGGATTTTGTAACTCAGGATACACCTGCTTATGGGGAAAGACTTGAAGGCAATCACAGAGAGAGGAGGGAGCCTTTCAAAAAAGTATCTTCTTCCCCTGCTGGAAGAGCTCTTGCTCTATATATCAAGGTATGATACTTGTGGTTTTGGTTGTCTGTTTCAGATCCCTTCCCCTTACCTTGGTTTAATTAGGTAAATCTGATTTCTGGAACATCTAGTGCCAATTTAAGTCTAGAATGCATTGAAGTCTTGCAGTACATTGAGAAGTGAGGTTTATGGAATGTAGATACAGACAGGAACTCAGGCTGTCTTGCTAAGAGGTTGAAACTTCATTGAGCAAAGTTTGAAAGTACTTCTGGGGCGAACATGACTGAGACAAAAGAGTCTTTCTGAAAAAATTAAGAGTTAAAATCCCTTCAAAGTAATGCTTCGTAATTTTCTTTTTGTCTAGATCCTTCTTTTCCCTTCAAAACAAACAAGCAAAAATGTGGTACTGGGAGACCTTGTTCATGATGCTTTTTTGTTTTCTTACTGCTGCCTTGAAGCCTGTTTTGTGTGAATTGCTCAACTAAGCTGAAGGAACCTGACCTCTAAGTGTTGTTTCCACTTAATCTTTTACTGAGCCTCTGCTCAGTTTGGCATTGCATCCTGTTACTGTAGGAACTAGTGCAGTTTCCGCAGCGTATGGATTCATGAGAACCTGCCTTTCAAAGATCAGATGTCTGTCAATAAAGGGAGATATTTGATATGGCTGTCCTCTGACCCTGATGGACCAAATGGTCATTTTAGCTGTAAAGCAAGAAATGCCTTTGCTAGGAGAGCCATGTTCCAAGCTGTCTGTGTGTGTTGTCTCCTCCCACATACTGATGCCCTCCCGCAGTTGCTGCAAGTGTTTATCTAATGACAAGGTAACAGAAACATGCAAGCAGGTGCTGTATTTATCCAGATTACATCACATTTGGTCAAAGTAGCATTTTTAAGCTAGCGGTAGCTTTCTTTTACTTGAAAATGACCATTTAAGACCATCTATCTGTATAAATTTTAAAACTGTGGCTCTCCAGGAACTGGCTTTCAGTCTGGGTTACAATCATAGAATGGTATGGGTTGGAAGGGACCTTTAAAGATCATGTAGTCCACATGCCCTGCCATGGGCAGGGATAGTGTTCACCAGATCGGGTTGCTCAAAGCCCTGGGCAACTTGACCTTGAACACTTACAGTGATGGGTATCCACAACTTCCCTGGACGACTTGTTCCAGCCTTGCAAGAAGTTCAGGTGGATGACATCTGTAGCTGTTCCTCTGTCAACTGATGCAATCATTTCATTGTGGAAGGCTATGAGATTAGTCAGGCATGATCTGCTCTTTCTGTCTCTAAGCAGCAGCCTGTCTTCCATGTGTTTTGATGTGTCTTCCAAGGGAATGTTCCATGATTTTACTGGATATGGAGTGAGGCTGCCTGGTTGGTAGTTCCCAGGGTCCTCCTTTTTACCTTTTTTCAAAATGGGTCTGACATTTTCCTTTTTCCAGTTGCTGGGGATTTGCCTTACTGCTAAGACTTCCCGGATATGATTGAGAATTGCTTGAGCATCTCAACATCAGCCAATTCCTTCAGGACTCTAGGATACATCTCACTGGGTCCCATGGTCTTATGCTCAGGTATCTCAGGTGGTCTTGAACTTAGAGTGGCGGGAACTGCAATCTACAGTCCCAGCCTTGAGGTTCAGGGAACTGAGAGGTGTGGGAAGAGAGATTACTATTGAAAGCTGAGGTGAAAAACTGTTGAGTAGCTCAGCCTTCTTCATATCAGTTGTCACTAGTTCTTGTGTCTTATTTATCAAGAGGAGGTATGTTTACTTTAATCTTCCTTTTTCTAGCCAGTGTTCCTGTAGAACCATGCATTTCCTCCTTACACTTTAGTTTGACCAGGAGGTCCTTAGTAAGTCATGTTTGTCTCCTGCTTCCCTTGCCTGTTTTCTTACATGCTATAATTGAGAGCTCTTGGGCTCTACGAAAAGTGTCCTTAAAGGGCTGCCAGTTCTATTCAGCTCCTTTTTCCCCGAGGGCAGTTCCATGGGGGATCCCATCCATTAATCCATCCATTAATTCATTCAACACCTGCAAGCACGCTCTTAGAATCTGGAGTCCTTACTTTATTCTTCACCTGGTCTGTATCCATCACAATAGTGAATTCCACCAGGGTATGACCACTGCAGCTCGGTCTGCCACTAATCTTGACATACCTAATTAGTTTGTCTGTGTTGGTAGGCAACAGGTCTAATAATGCTTCCCCTCTAGTTGCTGTCTGTCACCTGGATTAAGAAATTATCCTNTTGCTTTTCCTTTCTTGCCTTTGCCTCCTGAACAGTTTATAGTCTATTTCAGCATTCCAGTTGTGTGGTCCTTCCCACCATGTTTTAGTGATAGTGATTAGATGGTAGCTTTCTAGCTGCAAAGTGGCTTCCAGCTCCTCCTGTTTGCTACCCCTGCTGTGTGCATTGGTATAGAGACACTTCAGCTGTGTCACTGACCTTGTCACCTTCTTAGAGGACCATGCCATAATTCCTTTGAGTCATTTCACAGGTGTGTCCCTCTTGGTTCCTAATATATCAGCAGTCCCTGACTTTTCTCTGTTGCTCAGAACTTTATCACTTTTTCTCTGCTACTTGTCTGCTGCTCCCTCCTGCTGTTAGAACTCTTGTTTCTGTCTAGGCTATTGGGGAACACCACTTAATTCCCTTTAATTTTTTTTTGTTTCAGCATAGTGGAGCCCAGTGTTGCTTTTGTAAGCTTCTGCTTGGTACTACTGCTGTGAGTGTATTTGTCTCTTGCTCTGTCTGGCCCCAACAAAGAACAAAATCAACATGCTGGTTCATTGGGAACAAACCTGTGTCTGGAGTAATGGGAAACTGGAATGCCCTGAACAAGGGACGTAGAGAAGGCAAAATGATCACACTGACCCAGCAGGACTTTGGCTGGTAATGTTAGATACACTCTAAACTAGAAACACAAAATGATTCAACTCCTGTCACCGGCACATGTCCTTGTGCTGTCCTTTCTTGTGCCAACCAGAGCATGTCATTTTATTGCACCAGGATTGCTTCTCTGATCTGCCTTGTTGCCTGACCAAATGTTTGCAGCCACCCAAAGCAGGGTGGGCAGCACAGGGCTAGATATAGCAATTCTGCCCCTGTGGTCTAGGTGAAATAATAGGTTGCCCAGAGAGATCGTGAAGTCTTCTTCTCTGGAGATATTCAAAAGCCTTCTGGACACTGCTGTCCCTGATCTGCCACCAGGTTGTCATGTCTTCTTACCAATCATCTCCCTGCAGTGCTTCCAGATACATCTGGTTATTGCCTCTATCCTATCCTGACTCTGAACTATGTGCTTTGGTGTGCTTAGCCTTTCTGCTCCATAATTCTCTCTTCGTTCAACTTCGATGGCATTCATTATAGAGGGGCAGTCAAGAGCATAGGACCTGTTTCTCTCCTTTTTTTCCCTACTCCTCTTGACCGAGCTGGCAGTGGTGTTTGAGGCTGTGGATGTCATCAGGTCCAGTAGAAATACTTAAAACCTTGGAGCTCTGTGCAGCCTCTGTAGTGATACTGTCTCTCACGTTTTCTCTTCACAATTCCAATGGCTGATGAGTACAGCCTGTTTCTCCATGACACAGGTGAGACTGGGTTTGCTCACAGAGGTGGAAGTTAATCAGTGATACAGTTGTGGTTAATATTACTAGCCATATATTATATATTCAATTTTATGAAGCTAAGAGTAGCTTGCTACTACTTTTGTTATGTATAGTCACTTAGCAAAAAGGCTTATGTATCTAGTAACTTGCCAAAATGGGATTATTGGCTCTAGATCACAGAAGTATAGTATCTAGGCAAAAAACTGGTGTTCTTGTAACATGAGAAAAGCTTCANCCTTGCCTGTTTTCTTACATGCTATAATTGAGAGCTCTTGGGCTCTACGAAAAGTGTCCTTAAAGGGCTGCCAGTTCTATTCAGCTCCTTTTTCCCCGAGGGCAGTTCCATGGGGGATCCCATCCATTAATCCATCCATTAATTCATTCAACACCTGCAAGCACGCTCTTAGAATCTGGAGTCCTTACTTTATTCTTCACCTGGTCTGTATCCATCACAATAGTGAATTCCACCAGGGTATGACCACTGCAGCTCGGTCTGCCACTAATCTTGACATACCTAATTAGTTTGTCTGTGTTGGTAGGCAACAGGTCTAATAATGCTTCCCCTCTAGTTGCTGTCTGTCACCTGGATTAAGAAATTATCCTCATTGCACTCCAAGGGTCTCCTGGACTGCTTACAGTTTACTGTGCTGCTTTTTCAGCAGATGTCAGGGTGATTGAAGTCCCTCAGCAGGATCAGAGCCTGCAAACATGACACCTCCTGTAGCTGAAGGAAGAACTCATTATCAACAAGCTCCCCTTGATGAGGTAGACTGTAGTAAACACCAGCCATAAGGTTTACTTTGTTGGCTTGCCCCTAATTTTTATCCATAATCTCTCAACTTTTTCATTGCTGTTTTCCGAGGCAGCTTGCTAGAGTCAATACTTCCCCCCC
>VWZT01009303.1:47559-88997 GCA_013397055.1 Pachycephala philippinensis
GTTGTACATTTTTGATTTTCATAGCAATTTCTGCCAGTCTTAAGACCAAGCACAGTTTTGATCTCTACTACATTTTTCCATTGTCCATGGATAGCCTTCCTGGATTATTGTACCAAGAAGGCCTTTTCACACTGTACACTGCATGCCATAATAAGCCAGGTGCAGTGGTAAGAATTAAGTGGATGGAGAATGTTATATCATGTAACTTCTTGTTTATTTGGTTCTATTTGTAAGTAGGATAGCCATGCTACAATTTCAACTATTTTGATATAGTTTTTGTGAATTATGCTTGATTCTAATATGTAATTTAGTCTGTAAACAAGCATAGAACTCTTAGGAAAGAATTTTTAGCTAGCAGGAAAATTCCTGCATGCAAAAGCTCCCATTGCTTTTACATCTTGTACCAAAGCTTCTAGAGCAGTCTTTGATACTTGTTTTCTTTGTTTAAATATTGAAAGTGATGTGCCAGTCACAGCTGAAATCTGTGGAGTCTGTGAATTCATGGACAAAACATTTGAGATGATGTTTTTCCAGGTTTAACAGATGAATCTAAAAAAATGTTAATGTTGCGTAAGGAAAATATACTGACTAGGAAATGGGAGAGGCAGACCATCTTAATTTTGCCTTTTTATGCATGTGTTAGGACACAGCCTGCGTATGAGACTGCTTACTGTTCCCCACTGCCTCATTCGACTGGATGGATGACTTTGCTCTGGGGAGGAATCAAGACTGCACAGTGTGGCTGTGCTCGGCCTCTTCCTGTACAGAGCTGCTGCACCAAATTTGTTGTGGTGAGAGTGGGCTTGTTCTTGCCACCTGAGAAGTGCTCCTGCCATGATGAGTAATGGGCACAGGATACGACTGGAGTTCTCTGCAGCACAGAGCACCTTGTTTGGTCAGAAAGTTTGTTTCCCCTTTAACTGTGCTACACATGCGCTCAATGTAATTTGGGTTCAAGTGTAGGACTTTGCCAAGGAGTTAATACTTTTGAAATTTAAAGGGACTTAAAAATCAGATCACACAATTTATACTCAAGACTGTAACAGTGCTGTGTGGGTTTGTTTGAAGCTCTTTGCAGCTTCCACGCCCCAGGTTTTGTCTTGCTCTTTTGCTGAGCTTGAAGCACACCATATATATTTGTCTTGGATATCCCATTTCACCCTAGGATGCTCTGTTATAAACTGATTGGTGATGTGCACTGGATTCTGCTGCTAAGTTTGCTCCTTCCAGAAGTTCCTATGGGGTTTCCTATTTATAAATAAAGCAGGTGTCCTGCAGATAAGATTTAGTTTGTTGTGCTGTCCTTATTCATAATACTGAATGCAGAGAGTGAGTCAGGGATCCTGTGAAAGCAGTATGGTCATAGTGAAATGCACATACATGCAGGATGAGTTTAGCATGCATGGAAAGTTAATCAGGTATTGGAGGGGAATGTGTTTTAATATAAATAGACCCCTGTAGCATCACCTTTTTTAGACTTTCCCCAGCATTCTCCTTCTTCCTGTCCCTTATTTGCCTAGGTATCTACTCGCTTTTCCCTGGATCTGTGTGATCCAAGCTGCAGTCTTCAACAGTTTAGACAGATGGACTTGGATTTATCAGGTTGGCCATACTAAGTATTTTTTCTAAATTTGAAATGTGGCGGAACTCTTGGGTCATTCAAGTCTCTCTTCTAAAATATCTAGATATTAAAGTTTCTTCTCAAAGAGAGTAGAAGAGTTCTATGTTTTAGTCAAATACACAAAACATTATGGATGAGCTTTGTGGACAGCACAAACACTCTTTGTCTTACAGATGTGGTGAATTTATAATTTAAAAAAATTAGATTGAGATAAGCAAGAAGAATTTCAGCCTGAAGGATTCAAAGTTGGCAGAATTACAACGGGGAACTAGTGTTTAAATCGAAGTTGTTAAGTAACCTTTAGTTTCCTAGCAGCTATCAGAAATGCTACCAGCTCTGTCTACAATTGGTTTATTGTGAAGAGTAATTTCTTGGGTGAAGCTTGTTTTGCTTTCATGTGGTACTGTGCTTAGACCACCTACCTTGAAGTCTTTCAAGATTAGTTTATTGGCATAGAGAACTTTTATAATTGTAGAAATATGTAATGGAAATGGAATTGACGTGACTTATTTGATGAGGTGATCTGATTCAGCAGGCTCAAATGCAGTTTACATTTCATATGGCCATGGGTTAGATCTTTGTTTGATATACAAAACTTTCCAGAGATGAATGAGGTACAAGAAGCTTATACTTAGTCTCATGTTACTTATACCATCACACAGGCTGAGCACCACAGGTCTGATGTGCATCTTTTGTGCCATGACACGAGCCCAGTGTCCAAACACTTGAGGCTATCCACACAACTTGCTCTGTTGAAGGGGCAGTACATGGAGGAGAGAAGGGAAGGGGGAGGAAGGTAATCTAAAGCGAATGGCCGTAACCTTTTCCTTATTGGACAGGTTGCAGAGTATAGTTTGAATCTGTAAGGGGCTCTGTTTACTTTCTAGAAATATTCTAGATACACCTCTGCAGTTGACTATGGCATCATATGGAGTGTTAATGTGGAGTCTTGGTACGTATAACTCTACTTAAAGAGTGTCACACATATAAGATTGAAATAGAGCTGCATTGCTTCTTTTGTGTTTTACATTTGCTTTTTAGCCCTGGAGAGAGTTTATGCCGTTTTATACTGGGGCTGTAGTGTGTGGGAGTGTTGTAATTCTCATGTGCACACACATATGTGCATGTGTGTTTATATTATCAACAAAAATGAGGCACTTCTGGGGTTAGGTAATGACAGTATTGTTTTTACGTAGTTGAAGTCACAAGTGTTGTTTTTCATTGGTGCATGAAGAGACTTCTAGAAATACGCTTCTCTCTGAATGGGTATTTTAGTGTTACAGGTTTCTGAATAAACTAAGAAATAATCTGTTAAAATAAGGAGCCATTTCACTGACTGATACATTCAAGCTATCACAAATAACATAAGTACTGACTACTAAGTTTGAAATGGCAGGGTTTGGAGTCTGGTGAACTTTTGTCTATCTTTCCTGTTTGCAGGGGTGAAAGAAAAAGCAGTCTTGATGACTGATTATTTAAAAAAAAAATTAAATTGTTTAATTAGTTGTTAAAATTATTTAATTGTCAAATAAAAATCATCCCCAGCTTACCTTTACTTAGAATAGAATGTAGCTTAAAAATGCTGAAACCCAAACAGACCAAACTGTATTTATATCCTCCTAGGAGGCTGCAATGAGAAAGGAAAAGAAACCTACTTCCATAGTGTTTGTCTGATTTCATAATTTATCACTGAAAGGCAAACAGATGCTGTGGTGGGTAGTGCTGATACACGAACTTGAACTTTGTAGAATACAATGTATTTTACATTGTATAGGTAGCACTAAAAAGAAATCTTAAAAAAAGTTGTTCAAATAGCTGGGTGTCAATTGTGTCGTGCCAGTATGTGGATCTGTAACTGCAGAACATGGAAAATTCAGTCTAAAATGAAGAAAATCGGATGGAACTGTTTTTGAAAACTTTTGAGTACTTTTGTTTGTTGAAAATGTCAGTCTCAACAGAAGATTTATTAGCTTCATTTCATGCTTTCTAACTATTCGTTGTGATCATTAAATAACAATCAAGGCTCTTTCTGTGTGATGAGAGATCACTTGTTATACTTCAGTTTTCACTGGGAAGAATAAGTATTAGCATTTAAATGGAAATTGCTAATTTCTTTTTGCGTATATCCGTAGGTCTCAATCCTGCCAGATGCTGAGCCACTCTAGTTATGATCCAAGAAAGATCTGGGGTTAAGCTGGGCTTTATGCAGACATTTAAATGCTGCATACTGAAGCAGGGCCACAATGCTTACCATATGTGGAAGGAAGATGGAGACCATTCCAGTGAAGGTCTCAGTGGGTGCTGTTCTCCTCTGGGGTATGAGGGGTGATGTGAAGGCAGTGGCCATAGCCTGGATCTTGTGACTAGGCAGAGCCTTGTTCCAGATTTTATAAAATGCAGCAAGTTACTTGTAAAAGGTCTTTTTTTTTTTTCATGCAATTATTTTAGAAGTATGATATTTGGGTAGAAAGGAATAATGCAGGTCAAAGCAGTATTTCCCATCAGAGTAATGAGCATGCAGACCCATTATTTTGCATTTTCTATTTTTATTGTCTTCATGAACAAAGAAACATGGTTTCTTTAAAAATTGAAGTTAAATTTCTGAGCTGTAGAGAGTGTGGTTGAGCTTTTAACTAAGTTTGAGCATTATCCATGATGGTTATTTGTGAAAGTGTTGTGTTAAGGTGTGAAAAGGCAGAACTTGCCCTTCAAACCATATGTGTCGATGTGAGTCAGCTTCTTTTTTGTGTCTGTCCAACGTACTTCTTAGCCACAAGATGTTTGGCTTGATGCTCCCTGTAGAAATGGGGCCTCGCATGTCAAATTCTAGGATTAACGTGGGATCTCTTTCCTCTTTGGCTTTCTCCCGTAGCCTCCTGCAGTCACTGCAATGCAGTTTTCCACTTTGGGCATGTGGTTCTTCACAGTGGCATTGGCAGGAACCTCTGATAATTCAAGGGCATACCACAAGCCTTTAAAATCTTCCTGTGCTTATTTCTCCTTACTCCAAGCAGCTCAAGGGGGGCACAGAACAATAGCCTTTTTTCTAACCATGTCTTTGGTCTCTTTTTGTAGAAATAAACATTGCTGGTTTTTCTTTTTAAAGTTCAAGAGTTCTTTTTTTTTTTTTAATTTTCTTCTCATGACTAGAGTTGTTATATCTAGGTGGTGGACCATTTCTTCTCATACTTGCTGTTCATCCTTGCCTACTTGATGAGGCTGATTGCCGCTTTTTTGTTCGTTTTTTTTGTTTGTTTTTTTTCCTGCTTTTCCAAGGGTAGGAAAGGAATAGGATTTTACTGTGTAGGAGGGCTATTGTCAGTCTCTTGTGGATGTACGATGAAGATTCTTTCTGAGCTATAGGAATTTTCTCTGAAATTAGATTGAATTTGTCATTTCTATGTGGCTGTTTATCAGACTTGCGTGAAGGTTCAAAGTTTATAATATAGCAAAAATTAGCTTACTACCGAGCTTTATGCTGAACCTCTATGTAATATTTTTTGAGGCGCTTTTAAAAAGCGTGACCTCCCTGGGAAATAAGAAGTCATCTGTGTCTTTGAAAATGCAACAGCTGTGGTCTTCCTTTATCTTTACATCTTTCATGCATAAAAGACAAACTCTGGCAAAAAAAGACTGTTTTTCATGTCTCACAAGCCCGTTTGTTTCCAGTGTGCTTTAGAGATATTTCAAAATTACATTTTTTGTTATTTGTACCCAATTTAGTTGCATTTAATCATATGCTTCATAACTTCCCCCTGTAGTGCAATGCAACTGTTCTTATGCTTAAAAGAACTGTATGATTAAGTGTTTTACTTGCTTGGTAGCATTGAACAGTTTCTAATTTTAACATAATAGTTAATCTATTGGCAGTCTTGCACGAAGACAAAAGATTTTGAGTTGGTACCACATTATTAATGGAAATCTTTCACGCATCTGGCAAGCTATAATGTAAGTTAAGCAGAACCCTTTTGTTTTGGAAATGCATTGATAAATCATACTCTGTTATGTTTCAACACTTACAGAACCAGAATGAGAAAACAGTAGACCATAAAGTATGTGTGCTATGCTATTGATTACCTCTCCAAAATAGTTAGTATGTATCTGAAACCTTTGTTTTCCGCAATGCTTTTTCCTGTCCCACAAAGACAGCTACGCTTTTGTTCAGAGTAGAATAGTAGTTTTCAGTGCTAATTTAGAGACAGAGTCCTGAGACTTGTTACAGGTATGTTGTAGATACCATTTACAGACATTGGAGGCATTTTACTCTTCCTTGCTTACAGGCCCAAAACTTGGACAAAAGAGGTTTTATCCTGTGTTGCAATTTTTGTAGTCTATTACTTTCCTTTCCGTAACAGAAATGGGCTGTGTCTGATATTTTATTAGTCTGAAATATTTTAAGATTAGGCTTCCCTCTTTATGGATAATAAGCTTATTTCTCGGCTGCTTTGTTTCAGACTCCACAGATCCTGCTGCTTTGGGTGATAAGTGTTTCCATAATGTTAAGCATTCATTAGACCATAGGTGGCTCATGTATTTTTCATTGTTGCATGTATTAGTCCTTTAAACAGCTTGGGAAGTGAATTTTGGCAACAAAAATTCTGGGATTAGGTCAGCTAAGTTTGATCTTTAAGGGCTGATCACAAGAAGCAAATTGCAGAGTTAGAGCCTAGATTAGAAGTGAGAAACACAAGCTGTATCGGTGAACAAGAACTATTGTATCAAATAAAATAAAATCAGCTCCCTCACATTTATCCAGTAGATAAAAGGAGCACAAAATACTTTCCCCTTTCTCTTTGAGGACGTGGAAGAGAACCTGTGAGTTCTTTCCTCTTCAGATCTCCCATACTTCTATGAGTGTATAATTGCTGGCTGAAGAACACTGTGTCAATGAGCAAGCTGTTTTTAGCTGTCTCCTTTTTGCACTTCATTGGGAAATTGTTTTCATAGCCCCAGTCTTATTCCTTTGGAAATGGCAATTTATATAGCTGAGTCTGTGAGAGTTAGGAGAGCTTAGTTGTTAGGAGGCGTACCCTAGGCTCTACAGAACACGGGGTGACGACACCTGTGTTAAGTCTGGCCAAAGTATTGAGAAGTAGAAATAAGATAGCATTGGTTTTTAATTGACCCGTAAATGTAATGGTCCATCTCTGCAAACCAGCTGAAACTTTCCTTATTAAAACCTCAGGTCAATTATCTTCTATACAGTTATTCCAAGGAAGTTTCTACAAAGCTTTCCTTGTGGGTAACTACTAAAAAGTTGCACCCATAGTAATTAAACTTGAAAGCACTGATCATCCTGACAAAGTCCAAACCTTGGAAGGAACAAACTGACAGACAAATTCATGTCACCAGGTCTCTCCCCCTGCACCTTCCTGGGTTCCCTGCAGTACCTTTATGGTTTTCACAGATTTCACTTGGTTAGAAATTGCAAGAGGGCCCTGAGGGTATTCTCTTCATCGCTTCTTCTTATTCTCTTTTCACTTTTCAGTTTGATACACCTTGTTTCTAGAGGATGTTCCTCTAAAAATTAGGCACCTCTTTTGCCTTCCACAAACCATTTTTTTTGCTGGCACACAGAAAAGACAGGCAGACCTGACAAGCCAGAAGACAACAATAGAGCTTACCTAAGATGTATAAACTACATGTTGATATTTGCGTATTATTTACAGCAAAGAAGCAGTGGGCTTAATTAGAATCATTAGACAGTACTGTTACCTTGAAATTTCATAAAAAGTACCATTTTAGACAAAGGCAATAACTTTATTTCTGGTAGAAAGAAGTGCTGTTCTCTATGCTCCTGAAAATAGAAAAAGGAGCCAATGAGCATAGGAAGCTGGCGATACCAATCCAGAAAAATCTGTATTGCCTTGAATAATGATATTTATCAGTACAGGATTAGTATTTTTTGTGCTGTTTGTCAGAATGGTGAACCAAGAGTCTGTTTGGGAATAAACAGATGCGGATATGTAGACCTGAGGAAAACCTACACAATTCTAATGGATGTGTAGACTTTTTTTGGTATCACCAGTTGTTTAAATAACAAGTCTCATGTTAATCGTGTAGTTGTAGTAGATAGTGAACTCTTGAGATGTTTACTAATCCTAAAGTTAAAAGAAGGCTAAAAGAACTTCTCCTTTTTAAGAAAAAGTCTTAAGTTGATCCAGTAGCCTCAGTTTACTTTACATGTGAGCTGTGGTTTGATGTTTTTTGTCTGTTTCAGTGTTTCCTGGACATCTGAAAGATTGACTAAGTCATCATCATAGTAATTTGTTTACTGCTCTAGAGCGGGTTCCTTCCCCACAGGTTATAGTCCTTTGCCAATTAAAATTAGATCAGATTAATAGAAACTAATTTAAATGTTAGGAAAAGGTTCCTTACCCAGATGGTGTTCAGGCCCTGGAACAGGCTCCCCAGGGAAGGGGTCACAGCACCAAGCCTGCTGGAGTTCAAGAAGCATTTGGACAATGCTCTCAGGCACATGATGTGACTCTTGGGGATGGTTCTGTGCATGGCCACGAGTTGGACTTGATGATCCTTGGAGGTCCCTTCCAACTTGTGGTATTCTGTAACAGAGATTCTGTAATGAACTTCTCCAGTGTGGGTCCTTCCCATGGACTGCAGTTCTTCAAGGACTGCTCCAGCATGGTCCCTCATGAGCCACAGATGCCAGAAGATGTGCTGATCTGTGGGCTCTCCACAGTTTCCTTCAGGGCACATCCACTCAGTGTAATGTGGGGTTCTCCATGGACTGCAGTGTGGATATCTGCTCTGGCACTGCAGGGGGAATCTCTTCCCTGCCAGCTGCAGCACCTCCTCCCTCTTCTTTTTCTCTGACCCGGGTGTCTGCAGGACAGTTTCTTTCACATGCTCTCATTCCTCTTTTAAAGCTGCTGGGCAGTGTTTTTTCCCCTTTCTTAAGTACATCAGCACAGAGACACCAGCGGTGGCCACTGATGGGCCAGTGTTGGGTGTGTCAGAGCCAGCTCTGAGTGGCTGTGTCCAGCACAGGACAGCCCCATGTCCTTTCTCAGAGAGGCCACCCCTGCAGCATCTCCTGCTGCTCAAACTGTGACACCTGCACACAGTCCAGGCTGGAAGCTAGATAGACAAAATCGCCTATTAACCACCTTAAGACTCGAGTTTGTTAAAAGCACTGTTAACTTCAGCTCCCAAAATGAGCCTCTGTTGTAATGACTGACATCTGCTGTGTACCATGTATACAGTGCTGTCAGGCTAATTTGAAATACAGCCATCTGGAGTTTAACCTCAGTTATTTAATACTACCCCTTCCAGAAAGGCCCTTGGGTCCATGGTGTGAATGTATCAGTCATTCTGCTTCTATGCAGCGTGTGATTCTTCTGCAATTTGTTTGTCATTTAAAAAAAAAAAATCATATTTATGTGAAAAAAGTTCTCATCTCTTCTTTTTCACAGTAAAGCAGCCTAAATTTTCATATGGCTATCTTTATATTAAAACAGACAATAATTGGGGCTAGTGTAAAACTGGGTAGACCTCCACTGACCCCAAACTGTACAATTTACCTTTCCACATTTTACATGTAGTCTTTTGGAAACATTTTTACAACCTGACTTTTGGATTTTCCATTTCACTTTCTTAACTGTCTTGGAAAATACTTTGCAGAAGTAAGACGTGAAATATTATTTAAATTTCTGTGATTTGAGCTTTCAAAGGAATGAATTCTGAATGTGAGTAATGATGCTATTTACTCAAGCTGTATCCCTTCTTGGAAGAAACATATATTACTCTAAAAAATTTAAATAGATCTGTTCTGCAATAATCCATGAGATTTTCTTGAGAGTTTTAGCTGTAATTAAAGACACAGTCTATGTCATTATAAGTAGCATGATCTTTCAGCTCCTCAAAAATGACACTAATGTAGAATGTAATAGTAATTTGTCAGTGTGCATGCAGAGGAGCTATAATTTTACATTTAGCATTCAGCACATACACATTTTGACTACTGTGAATTTTAGTAATTTCTATTGCATTATGCTTTACAGTTTGGTAATAATTAAAAAAATATATCTAGAATTCATTTGGCATTGCTGCAGTGATGGTTGTTAGTACTTATGTACGCAAAAACATCTATAATGTTAAAAGCAGACTTTTATGCTAATTAGGATAACACTTTCTATCCTAAAGGAAGCATTTATTCCTCCATATAGAGCAAATATAAATAAAGCTGAGGATATTAAGTATTCCATTTAATGGGTAAGGAAAATGTCATGCTGTGTGACTACTTACCAGAAGTTTTATTTCCTGATATTCTTCCTGCCCCAAAAAGTCTCTTAACATTTTCCAGAGGCTTCATAGCTAGTACTTCAGCTAATAATTTTTTGGCTTTTGGTATCACAGCCAGAATAATCATTTAGAAGTTCACAAATACCTTCTAAAATGTCACTTCCCTCCCTTTCTCCAAGGGATATCAGTAGGAAGTGATAGTTTCCTGTCTATTGTGATGTTTTCGCATCCATTTTGTTTTTCAGGATTAGTATGTATAGAGCCATTCATAATGGGTATATACTGTGATGTAGAAAGCACAGAGGGATCCACCTGTGGCTTCTTCTGGTGTAAGAAGAGACCAGTGTATTTGCAGTGAAGGTGGGATCTGTTAAAATACATATACCAGTGTGCCAAAACCATTCCAAACCTGAGAAGCAAATTGTCATCTGAGTACCTCAGATACCATTAAGAGTGCTGAAAGTGAAGATTTTTTCTGAGGTCCAGGTCCCAGGGCTTCATGTGGTGCTGGCGCTTGTGTTTTTCCTTTGTGCCAATGTATCTTGTGTTTCTTCCTACAGTGGCATATTTTACCAGGAGGTCACTCCTTTGCCCCGTGTTGTTAGTGTTCTATAAATCATGTGTTAGGTCCGGTAAATTTGCTTCAAAGATCTTCAAAAGTGCTAAGTCTAGGAAGATTTGTATAGGGGAGGGTTTTTTGCCTCCCTTTGGTGCAGGTAATCTAGTCTTGCTGCAGGCCATGTGCACAAACCAGGAAATTTGAATATTCATTACAAGACAGTTGTAGTCAGCTTTTAAATCAGACTTAGGTGAGCTAACTCTTGCCCAGGGTGGTCCTTCTGAGAACATCATGGGCATGTCAAAGACATGATTTGGCATGAGACTGCTGCATTGTATTCATGCCAGCATGCTGCATGATCTACAGAGGTACGTTTTTGAAAGGCTGCTGAAAAATGTCTTCTGAGTTTGGGCCTGCCCGTCTTGTTGCTGCAATGTTCTTGTTGTTTCTGATTGTTGATCCCATAAATGCTTGTCCCAGTTTCCCATATTTGATAGCTAAAGCAAGGAAGTGTTGTCAGGCTGTGCAGTTTAAATTGAAATTTGTTATAGGTCTGTTCAGAAAAGTCAGTTTAAATTGAAGCACTGATTTAGTGCAACAATTCTGCTTGATCTCATTTCTTCCTTCTTAGTTGTCACTTGCCCTTGGGTTTAACAGAGAAATTAAATTTTCTGAGAGCCAGAAATGTCTGAGATTCATTTATTACTGTTTCATTTAAGCCTGCTATCAAAGTTAGTGGGTTTATGTCCTTTTTGTACTGTACAGTTTGAAGATCTGAGATCTAAAAGCTGATCTGGTGTCACAGATGTGCAGAAGCTCTTGGTCTGGAAGGGACCTCTGAAGAAAGTCCAACCCACCTGCCCAAAGCAGGGTTGACTGGAGCAGATTGCTTAGGACCATGTCTGATCAGGTTTTAAAAAGCTCCAAGGATGGAGACTCCACAAATTCTCCTGGCAGCCTGATCTAGTGTTTGATCATTCTTCCAGTTGAAAAAAAGTAAAAAAGATTTAGTGGCAATAAAGTAAGAACAAGTAGTTTTCTCAGTGTCTGAAACCAAATATTTCTGTTGAGTTGTTTTAATATATCCATGGTTGGTGCAGAAACTTCAAATTTGGCAAGCGTCTGTGCTGGATTCAGAGGTGTGCCTTTAGCTGCCCCTATGGAAATCCACCTCAGTTGGTGTGACTCTAAGTTTCTGAAAATTTTCATTTGCAGAACCTCCAAAGAACTTATTATCAGGTTATGGCCAAAAGATGAATGTTTTATTGCTGCTGGAAGTATTTGTTCCAGTTGACTTTCTGAAGGTACCAGCTATGCTCCAGAATATGCTAGCAGGTATCAAAATGGTGGGAAATCGAGGAAACAACGCAAATACACATCAGCAAGCTTGACAGCGAGTTGTTGAAGACCTGTTCAAAATATGCATTCAATGTAAATAGGGTGTATAGAGTTAAGTAGTTGCTAATGAAATGCTTTGAGCACTGAGCAAGGTGACAAAGCAGTTAACAAGGATGATTTTTTAAAAATTGCTGTTGTCAGAAGCATATTCATTCCAAATTAAGGAAGCAATTAACATGAAACAATTAATATGTTGTTGTACGTGCTGTGTAAATTCAGACTGGGTTTTAGTTGCATTTACTTTGCATTTCTTCCCTGATAACAGCTAGGAGCTTCTCTCTTGGAAAAATAAAAGAGCTGTGTAAGTTGTATTTCTGCGACTTCCTGATTTCTCCACTTACCAAACGAAAACTCCAGATGTTGCAAATGACAGCTGGTCAGTCACAGCATTTAGTAACGTTTCTCCAAGACTGCTGCTTCTTGTTCTGCCTCTGCTCTGGAAAACACTTGTAATCTGCTGGTGGGAAACTACATGATAGAAAGTTTGTCTGTAGCTTTGCTTTAATTGAACCAAACTCAAACTTGGTGTAGTGAGTGTAGGAATGGGGGGAGGTAGGAAAACGGCAGAAATGTCTTAAGGCTGAGAGTCAGACATGAACATGCTCAGAAATGTCAGAACTGAAGTTGCACAGGGAACCTGGGTCCAGGTCTTAGTGGTGTTTTTTTCTGTCCTAGCCAGTAATTGGGGCTCCTTATGTGGTGATAACTCCAGATCTTAGTTAAGGTAGAAGGAATTGTGTCTGGAGTATAAATCAATTGGTGAATGGTACGTTGTAGGATTTTCACTTTGATTTAAGATATAGCTGAAGTAAGAGCTATGGTGGAAAGCATCACCTCTTTTTTTAAGTAGCCAGGCTTTATAAATACGGTGTTGACAAAGGCTATTACAGTGTCAAGGCTCCTGCCTTTGTCCCAGGCATTTTGTTTACAGATGCTGATTCAGCATTTGGAAGCATCCCATTCTTCCCAATCTTTGCTCCAGGAAGCTTGTTGAACTGAATTAGGATGGGCAGGGAAAGGCAGCTAAATATTGCCAGACTTCTTGCCCTGATGTGCTGAGTGGAAGTATGCTGTGGGAGAGTGTGGGATAAAGTTTAAGTTTCTTAATACTGTGAGACAACTTTGAAACAGTCCCTTAGCATACTCTGCTGTTGGCCTTCTTGAGCATGTCAGAAGAGCTGGCCTTAAGCAGGCAATAGCATCCCTCTCTATACACTGGTGAAGTTTAGTTTTAGCCTCCTCTCCTAATAAAGTGCTTATTTCTCTACTTCCAGTTTCTGTTACAGGGTGAGATTATATAAAATACTGAAAAGTTCTGTCTTTTGTTGCTACTTTGCATGAAAATTTAAAATGTCAGCTCCTTCATTGTGAAGACATGTTAATTTTTCTCATATTAATATGCCTGGAAAAAATTTTCTTTACTTTTTCCCCTTATTCATGTTCCTTCACTCTTCTTTCCTTTTCTTCCTCTGGTATATTTGCTTTTTTTTTCAAGTTAGGTTTTAAAACACTGAGATTGGGTGTTGTTGGGCATAACAACAGTCAGGTTCAGTTCCTGGCTTTGGAAATACAACACCTTAGAGGACTTTGCTATCTCTCCTGTCAACAACTCATTAAACATAAGGGTTTTTGGGTTTTGTTTGGGTTTTTTTTTTTTCAGTATAGGGTAGCTCTGGTCTGGTTCAGTCCTGTGGACTTGGCACACACTAGCAGTTACTAAGTATGGCTCTGCAGTGCGTTCTTTAGAAAACTTCCTGAAACATCTGTGATGCACTTCAGGATTGCTACAGCATATGCACAAAACTGCAGGAAGGCAGGATTGTGATTACTTCGAAAGCCCTCTCCAGATGTAGAATAAAATGCTTGTCTAGATACAACAGAGTTCAGAAGTATCAGAAACATCTTTGTCAGCCTGTCTTGTACAGCTCTCTGGTTAAACTCTTCTAGGTCATTGAGCTAACCCAGACTTTTACAGTAATTGTATGGATTGGCACTGCCTTTGGCAGAAACAAGGGGAGGTGTTTCTGTGTGTGGCCAAAGATACTTTCTTCTTAGAGGATTAGGTTTTTTCAGTCACTTTGCTTTTCATTCTGTTAATGCCAGATTTATTGTTCCTAATTCATTTGATCCTGCCATGCTGTGTTTAATGCTGTTCTTTGTTATTGAAGCAGTCAAAGCTTTTTTAACAAATTGCAGAATGGCATCAGTATGAATTTGCTGGCCTTTGTGTATTGCATAAGCACAGCTGTGTGGTGCAGGTTGCAGTGCTGCTGTTGCTCTTACTCCTTCAGTCTTTGCAAACGGAGTATGGAGGTGTGATGAATCTTGCTATTGTTTTGAGGGGTGAAACCTTTGAGGAATGTCACCGGGTCCTGAATATATTCACCGTATTATCTTGCTTGCATGCATCATAGCTGTCAGGTGAAAGTTTTAAATGCCCTTCTTCTCAGTACATTCTTGTGAGAGAAAGACTGCCTTGAGCAGGGCCTTACTACTGGTGAAGGTAGTTTGAAGAACTTGTATCTGTAACAACGCAGTGTATCAGTGGCCAGTGTTGTATGACTATAGTCCAGGGTGTCTTAAATGTTTGGAATGGGTTTGGATGCAAAATCGCTGTTTTTAATATTTCTTCTGTTTATATATATGCTCATGGTATCCAGTGAGGTTTGCTACACACCAAGGAAATATTTATACACCTAAATTCACCTGGAGGATTCTTAATGTCTCTCTTGATATTAGAATAGTTCCTGTCTGTAACTTCTTCCTCTTGTCCTGGACCAGCTCTGTCTTTTTCCTGTTTTGTTTCTTTTCCCTGACTGTCATAATCTCTAGAACAGCTTCTTTCTATGTTTCTAAGTACATATGTACTTTGAGAAAGTCATGACGGAAACAAGTCCTTATTTTTCCCGTTGTTTTCCTTCTCCTCTAGTGGTCTCCACAGGGCTGAAGTATACCTGCCCCTGCCTGGCAATCAAGGAGAGAGGTTAGAGAGGTTTGGAGTGAAACTGCCTGAAAGAATTGAGTCTGTATCAGATAGAACTTGAAAGAAGTGCTTTTCCTAGCTTCTCAGAAGAGAAGAAAATTTGGTACTTGATGCAACTGCAGGAAGAGTCCGAATTTTCATAATTCACTACTCAGAGTTGCTTATTGTTCCTACAGACTTCTGAATGCTTTAGATAGACTGATAACTCTATTATTGTGCCTCTCCACCACTATACAATGCATGTGTAAAACATTTGAGGAAGGAAGGTTGGCTGTGATAATGGCACCAGACAGAGCAATTGATTATGTGCTTGAGCTGAAGAGTAAGGCACTTTTTTTTTTTTGTGGTAAAGAAACATGATAGCTCATCTTTGTAGCTGCAGTTCACCAAAGTGCATTAGACATGAGAATATCAAGATCAGTAGGGCTGCTCACATGCATGCTTAAAGTTAAGCATAGTTTAGAGTGTTCTAACTGTATTATTTTGGGGACCTGGAATAGTCATTTTATAATCTAAGCTTCTCAGTAGTGGAAAAATATAAATAAAATTTGAAAAGTTTGAATTTTGAAGAGCTGAATTAAGTCAAAAGACTGAAGTTAAAGGGTGCAAGTAAATGCAGAGTGAATTGATTTTTCATTTGTTTAAAATCATCTTGTTCCTACTTTGGTGGCCTAAGCAATCGCAAATCTGACCTCGAGGATTCTTTTACACTGCAGGAGCAGAGTTAAAAAAAAAATTTTCCAGAAAGGAAAAAGATGATGTCACTTCAGTATAAATATGCAAGAGATGCAAGGACTAGTAAAGAATTATGATGTACAAAAGGCTTCCTGGTCTGCTGCACATTTGAAGAAAAATGAATGAACTAATGCTATAGTTGTATAACCCTGGAGCAGAATTCCCTAACCTTGTCCAGCCTGGTTCAGTTCCTTCCGTAGGCACAGACAAGGTGGTTGTTGATGGCTCTGGATTACTGGGCTCTCCTTTGTCACATCACAACTATATGGATTTGATTGGGTTCACAATGATTTTTTTTTTTTTTTTTTTTTTAACCCTGCTGTAGTAGTTCAGTTGAATGGCCTTGATATTGCTGTGACTACTGTAGTAATCAACCCTGCCAGAGCACTGCAGGAACTGGCACTGAATTGAAGTTACTGGGAACAAGTAATTCAAACCACAGAGTAGACTGCCCTGTACTTTTGAGCTCAGTGGTTTCCTTTTTTTTTCCAATGATAACATGATTTGTCTGCCATTCAGGTTCTTTGTTGTTCTTACAATACCTGTATTAATCCTTATCTGAACTAATAATTCCCAATGATCTGCATGGATAAGGTATCCCATGTTTTCCTTTTAACCATTGCATCAGAGATTTGTTTGGGGTAATTTACCTTTCTGATGCTGTTACATATTGCATCTGTCATCTTTCCTTGAGAATTGTTTTTGACCTGTGTACTTGCTCTTGAGGTCAAGCAGGATGATCTGCAGTTGCTTGAATTGATATCCACCCCTTACAAGGAGGCACTGAACTAGCAATGTCACCTGTTGTGGTGGATTTATGGCACTTTGTTGCCAGGTCTTCAGTAAAAATGATGTACTGGTTTCTTCGTCTTTCTTGGATCGTACACAGATAGGAAGGTGCATGTTCAACTCTCTTTTACTTTTGTGATGTTGTGAAGTTTCCTTATCTTTATAGTACTATTTCTCTTTTGTCTCCACATTCTGTATTGCCATCATGATTAAAAACCGAGGCAAAGCTGGTGTGGAGAAAACCGATGCTGCCAAGCAGAGAAGGATGTTCTGTCTTCAGATAGTGTTCAAGGCAAGAATGAGTAAAACATTAAAATCACATTATTTCTTCACGAAGGAGTACATCTTTTCTATCCATAAATTGCAGCTGGTTGTCTGCAGCAATGAAATGTCTGTAGAGCTTCACAGATGAAGCAATGTTCAAAGAGCAAAATGGAGATGCGAAGGTTACCAGTCTAGAGTCAGTGAATGAGCCAAGGAAAGCTGAAAAACTGACTGGTGGTTGATGGCTTCCTTGTTGGTAGAAGAGCAGTGTTACATTCCAGAGGGAACAGCGTAATTTTTCAGGGATTGGGAAAATACAGGCATGGAATTTTACTCTGCAAAGAGTTCAAGCAGTGATTTGAGGCTTTTTGCAGAATGCAGGGAAGGGGACTGGTTATATAAATGTCTCAATATATAAGGACTATTTCAAATAATTTACAAACAAAAAGAAGTTCTCAAAGATATCTCCAGGAGACTGTTATTCATAGATAGTGTTCTTTTTTGTCAAGTATCTATTCTTTGAATAGAAGCTTTATTCTGTGCAGTACTGCGCTGCACACTGCATTGAGATAAGAGCTCTGACACTATAACGTTTTCAAGCATTTATTTTGAAGTGTTGTCATCAGAACATATTTTTAAATAGGTGCCTGTTTTGTAGGGTACAGACTTTTGAATGGCATGTTTCTTTTCTCTAGTCCTGTATTTTCCTTTGGTCACCTAAAAAGTATGCGCTTTACTCTTTTGAAAGCATTCCCTTGTGTTTTGAAATTAAGCCTTCTGTATTTTCTGCTGTTTCAGTAGCATTTTCAGTTCATAATTTGATTGTTTATTGGCCATAGAACATCATGGTCCACATCCTTCTGTGCTCTGCAAATTTGTTTTTGCTTGCCTTTTAAGAATGCAATGTTGTTCTTGCCTGTTTGATGTTTGTTTTGTATAATGGCAAGAACATTTTGGCATAAATTCAGAATTCAGTTTATTCTTTCAATTTGGGCAGGCAAGCAGTTCTGTCCTTACACAAGTAGCAAACTCATGGCAACTTTCATCTGACTGCCACCTTCAACGAAGTCATTACCTCTTGCCATGCATATGTGTCTGACATGGCCAAACCAAGTGATACAAGTGACTGGCAAGGCTGCCAGCTGTCCTGAGGAACAAACCTAATACACTGGATAGAGGAGCTTTTCTCTGTCTAAAAATTAAAAATCCTGTGATGCATATCAGTACTTTTGAATACCTCTCAGATCCTCACATCTACCATTGTCAGCCCTAAAGTGGCAGCTTCTTATGACAAATTACTAATTCTGTGAAGTATCCCTTCATTTTCTATATGCAGTCTACTTATACTTTCAGGAAGGTAACATGGGAGTGGGCATAAGTAACAAAAACCAAACATGGGATGTCATCAAATCCAGGGAAATTGGACTATTCATTTCTAAAAAGCTTTTGAATAGATTCATGTAGGGAGCTGGACTCCATAAAATATGCACCTTGCCTTTACAAGCTCTGTTCCTACAAACAGTAGGAAAAGGAATGCAGAGCCTTGAGAATGTTCCTTCTGAATAGCTGAGAACTGAGAATCTATTTTTTTGATTAATAAAATCCAGCCTTTACTAATATTTTTATAAGTAATTTTGGATGATCATATTACTCCTGCTATTTCATTATATTAATAATTACTACTCTAGGAGACTCTACTTAGAGGATTAATCACCATGACTTCTGTAGCTAAATACCCTTTTGCAGTCACTCACTTCCCCAAAGTCATAAGGCAGGTTGGTGTGTGTTCTGCTCCTGCCTGAGCTCCTGCTGTGGGCTTCCCGGGTGTGGTAGGCTGTCAGTACTCTGCTCAGGAGTGAGACAGGGTCTAGGCTGCCCTGGCATCTTGACTTACATCCACTGTTAAATAGGGCAGTCAAGAGCTCACTTTAATGTATGGTCAGTCTGAATGAACCTTCTTCAGGACAGACTTCCTGCTGTGGCCAGGCTATTGCAGGAATGAGTGCAGGGAATTTCAACTCCCTTTGCCTGCAAGGTAAATCTCGCATGTTACAGGCAATTTTGTGCTGAAATTGAACAGATAATCTGGTGCTGACTGCTGCCAGTTAGCAGAACCATCCAAAAACCTGGGTGTCCATTTTGCAGTTGTAGAGAAACTTAGTTTTTTGTTCTTGTTAAGCAAGTGTCTTCTTAAAAATGTGGGCAAAGCAGACCTGTGCGCTCTGCTGTTTAGTCTCTTGTCATCTGTTGCTTTGGAAGTGAAGGATTTATTCTGTCTGACAGAACAGAGAAAAATAACCTTTCCTTTGAAAGAGGGTATGCAGATTCTATTTACTTTATAGCAGTCATAGTCAAAAATCTTTTGTGAGCAGCCTTTTCAGTAGAGAAAGACAATTTCTTTCCTATATGTACAAGAAAAAATAATTTGTTATAAAATTAGAGGGATGGAAAGAGCAAAAACCCGAATCAGCATTGTATGTAAGTACAAGATTAAATATGATATTGTCTAAGAATGGAGAGAATAACATTTCTGTGTTTGCATTGCTGATCTTCCCCACAAATTTAAAAGACAAGTATTTTAAGTGATGCCTTTTCAAATGGTGCATTATCCTCAGGGAGCTGGATGAGAACTCTTATCAGTGTTCTAGAAGTTGTTGGTCTAATTATCCAGTAAATCTTCCTTCCATGGATCTCTCTTCTCTCGAAATGATGTTGAGCTATGCAGGGAAACCTGTTCCTGCTTACTGGCAGGGCAAATGTAACTCCATCTCCAGAAACTGCTGCTTTTGTCTGCCTGCACTACTGCAAGATGGTAGATAAGTGTTTTTCTCCTGAAGAGCTAGCAGATCAGAAGGAAAATAATTTATGACTAGTGTGCATTGTGGCTTCTTACCATATGTGGCTGTAATTTCTATATAGGATATTCTGTCTTTGCTAAGGCTGGGGGCAGCATCTTGGAGAAGGTAAGGAAAAGAGGAAGGAAAAGAGCAATGTGACTGGTTGTTGAGACCCTTCTTAGCTGCTGGCTAGGAATCCCCCTGCCCAAAATCTGAAAGGATCATGCTTCCAAGTGTGGTTTGAGTTGCTGAAGGACACCACTGAGGGAAATTTTCTTGTGAAGCGCCATCTGTATGCTCAAGAATTATGTGGGCTTCCATATCTAAGCATAACTTTCTATTTGGACCAAAACGGTAAATATAAAAACTGTCTGACAAAAACCAGAGGCAGACTGACATCTTACACTGTTGGACTCCTAGAGGGCCTTCTGCCAAGGGTCAGGACTTGCTGTTACTGTTGAACGGAAAAAGAGAAGCCAGAAAGTTTTTGTACTCCCTCTCTTTGAATATTTCCTTGCCTGTTCCTTTCCTTGTGTCCTTTATCTAAATCCAAAACCATTTTGGTTGCAGTAAGGATGTTATGGCTGGAACTGTTTTAATGGCACAGTGTGATCCAGCAAGAGCTGTCCTTTCTCTGGGCGTTTGTTCTTCCTCCCTGCAGTGTTTGTTGTGCTGCTCCCTGAAGACAGACCCAGTTCTCTTATAACCTGTCTTTGCTCTGCTGAGGGATGCTCAGAGGATGGCAAAAAGGAGAGTCAGTATCAGGAACTAAGTTCTGTCAGTAATAACCTCACCATTTCCTGCATCAGTAACTGGGTTTTTATAGAAAGGGATAAGCAGGAATCCTAATCTGGTGTTGGGGAAGGTACAGTATGGTTTCTCCTTGATGGTATGCACTCTCTGGAAGGAGTGGTAATACTGAGTTAGCTCATGCTGAAGTAACACACCTAGGGCACAGTAGAGAGAACCTGTGTTAACTCTTGCATGGTCTTTCCTTTTAGGTTAAATGGAGATTTAAAATACTACTTTTTTGAAAGATAACAATGAACTGTATCTTAGAATAACTTTGAAATAAAACCATTGGAAAAATAGACTGGTTTAGGAACTGCTGGTAATCATATTACCTAATAAGATCACTTAAACATATTTTCTTTAGTATATTTAAGATCATTAATGGTTGTGATGGATTAGGAATGTGGGAATACTTTCTGGCCAATTACATTTTGAATTATTTGAGGTAAGCAGAGTCTTCAAATCTAGTGAGATTTCTGAAAGTGAGTGAAAAGGGAAAGCAGTATTTTTTCCTACTTCATGCAGAACACAATAAAACTTTGTAGAAGCCTGTTACCTTTTTAGTACCTTTTAGTGCAGGTTTACACAGAAACTTGTCATGCTGAGGGTACATGCAGTTTATGCATTTCCTTTCTGTCCAGCCACAGAGGGAGCACCTGTTTTGGAAGATGCTTTATTTATGGATATACCTGTGACAGTAAAGTCCTTTACTTAGTTTTCCAGTAGCAGTAAAGTGTGCATGGTGTATCAACAGTTTCCATTTGGGCAGAACTGATGACTGGTGTCCACAATCACCTTGTAAAGGGTATGTCTTGAACAGGCAGCCCTGTATTGTATCTGATGAAACTTGCTGTGCATGAATGACAGTTGAAGAAGGAATGCTCTCCTTATAATGACAGCAGTCTGGTAGACTAAAGCTCTTTAATTAATGAGTTAGTATCTCTTTCCTTCTCAGACTTCTTTTTTTCCTGTGGTGCTATTTCATTTCCAGTCTTTATAATGAACTATATTGTCATTTAGGGCAATAAATTCTTCTTTTGAAGAAATCATATATGTAATCCTGTTACCTCTGAGGAGCAGCAAAGGAATTTGGGTTTGTATAATTTGAAGGAAAGGGGGCTGAGGGATGCTCTCACTGCTCTCTCTAGTTTCCTGAGGAGGGGAGGTGGACAGGGAGGTGCTGAGCTCTTCTCCTTGGGATCCAATGACAGGAAGCATAGGAATGGTTCAAAGGTGTGCCAGGGGAGGTTTTTAGATTGCATGTTAGCATTTCTTCACTGAGAGGGTGGTCATACACTGGAACAGGCTTCTACAAGATGTGGTCAATGCCCGAAGCCTGTCACTGCATAAGAGGCATTTGGACAATGCTCTTAACCACAAGCTTTAGCTTTTGGTCAGCCCTGAAGTGTTCAGTTGAACTACATGATCACTGTAGGTCCCTTCAAACTGAAATAGTCTGTTCTATTACATATTTAACAAGTAAAGCATTGAAAACAGTGAGGTTGATATAAGGGACTGAAAATGTTTACCAAACTTGAGTTGCATGTAGTATTTAGTTATTCTTTCATTGCTGGTAAATAATGTAACCGTTCTCAGATAGACCTCCAGGACAGTGGCAGTAGATGTTGTTACTGCTGTATTTCCATCTTGTGGTATGTTACTCTAACAGGAATAGCAGAAAGTGCCTGAACGTAAATAGAAAATTCATTTTTTCCCCCAACCAGTGTTTTAATAGTTATTTTTTAGTGAAGATAACAGTTTGCAGATTTAGATTTCAATAATTTTCTGTAAATTGCAGCTTTCTTTCATCTTAGAACACACCCTTAGTCACATTAGGGCACAGAGCTGCTCTTTGCCTGAGTGAATATGCAGAGACCTCACCGTGGCTCAGGTCAGGCGAAGCTTGAGTTGAGTTACTGTGACTGATCGCTGCTACTGCAAACGTCTTCAGAAAAGGTGTTAAAAGAAAACTTTTAAAAATGAGACAAAACAAAGGGAATCGTTGTATTAAAGTATATAATAGCTGTATCATAAAATCTGATAGTCGGGGCGATAAGGGAGGGGAAGTATGTTCCAAGTTAAGCAGCTGCTCTTTACTCTGGGATAACCGCACGAGTCTTTCATATCAATCCACATATCCTGTTTCCAATCATGCCATTGTCTCCTTTCTCCCCCTGATTTGTACCAAGCTTTCCCTTATCTTCCAACTGTCTTTTAGCTGGCGAATAAAAACCCATGAGGAGGGAAAATTTGCCCGCAGCAGCCAGGCAAATGGGTTACTTTTGAGGAGTTACTTTGTTATCATCTTTTTGTTGCACAGAAATGCCTATTTTCCAAAATGTTTAAACTGAGCCGTTGACAGATTAGTTTTGTGTTTGGAATGACAGAATTGTTCATTATAACAAAATCTATTACCTCTATTTTGTTATTCTTTTAGTAAGAACTTATTTGCTGTACTTTGCTTAAGTGTTGCATAAATACACGTTGGCTCGTTCATTGCTATGTATTTGACAGGTTTGCCCCATTTCCTCCAGTTATAAAGGAGTTCCTCCCTGCTGCTCACTCCTCTGGGGCCCAGCAGGCAAAGGAAATGTTTTGTATTTTTGTTTAGGAGCTAGAGGAGTGATTTAACTGGATTTGAGTTCCTTCCAGGGTATGTGCTGCAGGGCAAGCATGGCAACACAGTGCATTTTTTATGAGGTGGCAGCCTGTGTTTTCTCAAGCTTGTAGAGTAAGTTTAGATACACAGGGCAGCTTCAGACGTACAGAGGAAGGATTGTACTGTTCAGTAAAAAAAATACTTTGGCACATATGTGCATTTTATGTCTCCTGTTCATTTTCTATCAAGCATTAAAAACCCCCACTTCTTTAAATCTGTACAATTTGTTAGTACAAAATCTGTCTTGTTTGCTGTAGCTAAGAGAATATAGATTTTTTGGTTAAAATAAATGCTTCAGTTTTAAATCCAGCTCTGGATTTTCAGACACACTGTCCCCAGCTTGCTAGCATGTTTTATCTACAACAGAAAAATTGGAGAGACTGCAAAATTTAGTCTGCCCATATTTACTCTGGAGTTCTTTTCAGGGAGGGAGAGATGAGATGATGGAGTATAATTTTGGAGCTTGCCTTTATACAATATGGCTTTCCTGAGGGTTACATTTTATATTTTTCTTGCTAGTTTTCTTCCATACTTTGTATCAGTTATAACAGGTATTTCTGTGGTTCCTCTTTAGAGAATATTCTGGGGAATTGAATAATTTACTTGTTTATGGATATTGTTTGGAAAGAGAGGGGAGGGAGCTGGCTTTTGAAAAGGATGCAGTAATATGAGAGCAGCTTGGCTATCTATCCACGTCTACTGTACTCAAGTCTTTGACAAAGAGAGTTTCTTAGTCCTTTGTCTTCCTCCAGAAGGTTTTCCTAGAAATCCCAGAGAGAAAATGCATATGCAGGCATGTTACAGAAATGAGAAAGTAATTGTGGCTGAATAATGGAACAGTTTATTAGTTATTAATATTGAGCATGGCCAAAGTAGTGGGAATTACAGTGGATGATTGTTTTTGCTGATAGCTGGAATTAATATACGAAATGAAGGGGAGAGCCATGGGAATGTTGCCTTTGCAGTAGGCATGAAGAGGTGGGTAATGGGGAATGATCTGGAAAAAACCCTGTTAGACTTCTTTTTCTGTATGTAATTTCACAAAAGATGTCATGAATATTGAACTCTGGTGAAAAGATGAGCCTCAACCCCTTCAGTTTTTCCATCACACCAGTGTGTTTTGAGTTGCTGAAGGTTTAGGTTTCCTTCCCAGTCTTTTGACTTGATATTCTGTAATCTTTTTAACTTTTTCAGTCTCAGTCTGAATACATGACAGATGAGAGTGGTGGTGTCTTCAAGATAAGTGCAGCATTCTAAAATAGTACAGCTGTAGTGAAAATACTGATTTTTTCACACTAAGAATAAAGAATGGGTGTGTGCGTGGTGTTCATATGAGTAGCATGCACTGGTATGGAAAAATGAAACTACGTGTACAGGTCCACTAAAGAGAACAGGTTCTAGAATGTTTCTCAGATTTATTATTTCAGAAGAAACTATATTGCAGGGTGTGGTAGCATTGTTGAGAGTAAAATGATTTATATGGATTACCACATAATGGGTGGTTGTAGGTTTGTTTTGGGTTTGGGGTTTTTTTTGTTGCTGCTTTGGGTTGTTACTGGCTTGGAGTTTTTTTTCTTGTTATTATTATTGCTGTCATTATTATCATTATTGTCTTGCAGTGTGATGTGTTGTGTCCTTTTTTCTACACATTTAGGAAAGTTCTTCTGACTACTGTGATGTGACTTAGCTTCATCTTTGTATCTAATGATTTAAGAGTTAAGAAACTTGAAATCCTCTGACAAAGGGACTTTTTTCATCCTTCTGCAACTATATAGGAAATGTGGTAGCATTGTTTTAACAAGTATATCAGCACCACTGAAAAGAGGCCTCCTGAGAAACAGAATCATGTGCCAGATGTGAACTTGCTGGTGCTATAACTGCACATGCACTGAAGACCCATTTTGATACACCACCTAATCCTTCTTAGTGACCATACCCCTAATGTGCAATGTGTGTAATTTATGCCTAGATATGAAGACAGCATTTGGTAGCTGCTGTGTCTTAGATATGCTTATGTAAAAGATGTGCTTTGAACTGATGACTTAATAGACAAGAATCTCTTCTATCAGTTAAGACCCTGGCAGAGGCTTTGCCAATCTGCACTATATAAAGCTGCAGATTTTTTGATGTAGTGCTTTCTGCCAGGCCTTAGAAGAGGCTTTTTTCTCTAGAGCAGTAAATCAGGAATGCTCTGCATTTGAGCTCTGTCCACTTAACTGAAAGATGTTCCAGGTAGGATGCTGCTAGCTCAGTGGTTTGGTAGAGTTATGGCCAAAACCAAATGATGTTTGCTTATTCCTTTAACTTCCACACCCCCCTTTACCACATATTCCTGAAAGATTTCACTATTAGCTGAGTAATTTTCAATTTTTAAATTTCAGTTACAAATGTCTAATTTGAGTCCACATGCACAGTGCCTGACTCATCTCATAGAAGAGGCAGAGTCAAGGCACCAAGCCTTTCCTCCTTGGTAACATTGCTCCTTGCTGAAACTTGTTCTTGAAGGTATTATCTTCTGAGTTGCTTTTCTGTCACTTGCATATACTAGCGTTGCTTTGGTGTTTTTCATCCATGACAAGAGCTTAAAATTAGGATCTTGCTGTGTTCCTGGTTGAGCCTATTAAACAGTTTATAAAATCAGCCCGTTTACTTGTGAGAGACTGCTGAGCGGAGAAGTGCAAGAGGCAAAAAGAAATTAACCCTAAACGAGTGGGAAGTATAATATAATATAATTGCTAATAAAACCTGAAATTGTTATTTTTTTGCTCGTCTTTATTCTCATGTATTTCTCAGAGTACTTAGTTATAAATGCCTTTTCCCAAGCGATATTATTTCAACATATCTTTGTTTTTTCATTGATTTTTTTTTTAGGCAGTTATTCCCACAACCTTGTGCTATTTGGATGGTTAAAAACCTTTTTGCTCTGATTTAACTCCATATCTTTGTTTCACCTGCTGTTTTACATATAATAAAAGCTGAATGGGGAAGAAGGAATTGATGAGTATGATTGGATCCTTCCAAAAGCAGCCACGTTGAAAATAAAATTTGAGTTCGCTAAAAAAATTATGGTTAAAAAACCCCCAAACCCAAAAAACTCATCCTGTCCCAACCACCCTCATAGTCTGTCACAAGCACAAAAAGCCTTGTGCTCTGATTATAACTTGAATGTTTGTTTAAATACTTAAATATTACTCTGAAGAGCTCAGAGGATTAAAAAGGGTGGTGTATGTGGATGTGTGTCATTGATCACTTATAGGTCTGTGAAGTCCTGGAGTGCCAGGGAAAAGGTGTATTTTAATTTACTTCTGTGGAGTTTATTTCTTTGTTAAACTCTGGATTCTGGTCCATGGATTGCTTTCTTTGTAGCAATGGCAGCCCAAATGTGGAGTTTCTATGCCCCTCCCTCTTGTTGAAGCACCATCCTTGTTCAAGGTCTTCATTCCCAGGGACCTGTTTGGGTCCCTGGCCACGGACTGAGCTGGATGAAGTAACAAAGTTGATGGAAAAACAAGTTCTCAACCCTCCCAGATGCATCAGGACTCTCTTGTTTTCCCAACAGCCTCATGCATTCCTGTGCTAGCCAAGTATATGGTCGGAAAGGCACCAGAAACACTTCTAAATGAGGAAAAATGAGAGATTTTGATACCTGCTGTCTCTACTGCTCTGATGGAGAGCACATTGTCCTCTGTGTTGCTGGGTAATTGTGAATACTTGTTTAAAAATAAAAAAAAAAATCTGCTGGACTGTTCACAAAGATCTTGTCAATCTTCTAGTGGGATGCCTGTTTTCAAAAATGGAAGTTCAGGTTTTCGGGGCAGGCAACCAGTAACAAGTGTTAGGTCTGCACGTGATCAAAAGTCAAATGTAGAGCTGCCATATTTTCTAACGGAGAAAGATTTCACCCCTGGCTTCCAGTGCTGCTAGACCTGAGCTGCCAGGAGAGAACAGGAGGTCCTGAGGAGATTACCTGAGATTACCGTGAAATTTAAGGAGTTGAGCTCAGTGAGACCAAACACTGGCACAAGTTGCCCAGAGAAGTGGTGGAGTCTCCATCCTTGGAGAGATGTAAAAGCCACCTGCACACAGTCCTGAGCAGGCTGCTCTAGGTGACCATGCTTGAGTAGAAGGGTTGGATGAAAGACCTTCAGAGGTCCCTTCAATCTCAAACATTCTGTGATTCTGTGATTCTCATGAATTTTCCCTCCCCGGCCTGTGGCCATGATTGCACATTCATCAGGCTCACGTTCTTTTGTCACATGTCATTGGCTAGCGTAAAAATTTTCACTGTTTATAAGTATTCTGGGGATTTAAATTTATGATTGTGATTCCATATGAAGTACAACTTCATGTGGAAAAACCTCTTTAGTTTTTCAGTTCGGTTGAGAATACGTTAATCCTTTTTGTTCCCATTATATGCTGCCATTGGATAATAATGGCTTGGTTTAATTTGTGCGACGTTAATTTTTAGGAAATTGTCTTCACTGAGGAAAGCTGACATGTGGTAGTATGGTAAAGCAAAACCTGCTTTGTCCAGCTTGACATTTTAGATCCAGCTGGTTTCTGTATTAGCTGATGTGTATGGAGGGATAGGAAAGGAATTCACCTAGGTTTTGAGTGTAGATGCATTGAAAAAGCACTGTTGATTTATGCCATGCATTCAGATAGGTTTTTCAGCTTTCAGTATTCAGTTGAAATTTCAAGACTTTCGGGAGAGAGTGAAATAGGGTTATTTGTCTGTAAAGATCGATTCATTATGTTATTTTTTCCCAGCTCCCAGCTACTGATCTGCTCAACTGCCAGGTGCAAGCAGCCACTGATGTCTGATAGTTAATAAGCATTTGCTGCTAATCAGCTACTGCACAATGCAGCTAGGGCCAGACGCAGCAGTGACAGCGTAGCAGCAGCTGATCAGAAGTCTTGGAGGTAACTGGTTTTCTCCTGGGGGGGAACAGAAATAGAGCTAGTTAGTTGCCTAATGGTAGCTGTGATTTGAGACACTGATTATCTGTGGTTACCAGTGGTGACTTTCTAGTTCCAGCATAAATGGAGCAGCAGTGGTGTGATCTGGAGCTGGGATCAAGTAGAGAACTTAATGGTTTAAAGAATGCTGAGCAAGCTGTAGGCAGTGAACTTGATCAGATGCAGTGAATACCAGACACTGGGTAGTTTCTGCTTACCTACCAGCTTTTGTCTGATGGGATAGGAACAGGGACACTGCTTTGCTATAGTGTTCTCTGCTCCCCATTTCACACCTTGTCTTTGCCTTAAGAAATTCCCAGGCCAGTTATCTCTGGGCTACCCAGCATGCAGATGCCCTTTTGCAAAACTATAAATTCTAACCTGCCCAAAAGAGCACTTTAAGAGCTGTTATTAGCTTAGTTAAAGTCAGTTTGACATTCTTTGAACAGAAGTATTATGTGAGGTTGATGGTCTGTATTCCTGTACTTCTGCTTAGAACTTGAAATTCATCTCTGCCCATGCATGCATGGTTTGTTTTCAAATGCTTGTAAATGAATATTTTATTAGGTAGCTGTGGCCAATTGCTGCAGGATGGCCTTTGATGAGCTGCGTAGCCAAGCGGCGTTAGCTGTGTTGGCAGAGCCCTCTGGTGGGAACACAGCCTGTGCCAGCAGCAGTCACTCCTGCGGCCAGTGCCACCCGCTTCTCCCAAATGCCATCAGCCAGACCT
This sequence comes from Pachycephala philippinensis, assembly GCA_013397055.1. Classification (NCBI taxonomy): domain Eukaryota; kingdom Metazoa; phylum Chordata; class Aves; order Passeriformes; genus Pachycephala; species Pachycephala philippinensis. The sequence goes on from VWZT01009303.1 coordinate 76,148, forward strand.
CTCTCGGCTCTGTGGTATCCCACCAGCTGGCTGCTCAAGTGGCCAAGGGGTTCCTCTTCATCCCACAGAACCTGTGGAGCTCACTTGACCTTTTTTTTTTTTAGCAAACCCAATGGTGTGCTGTAAGTGCTTATATGATTTTAGGTTTTGATTTGCAAAATACAGTGCTCTTCGAGAGTAGTAAAGTTAGCCAATTACAAGATAATATTTTCCTAATCCTAATCAGTGTGGGAGAGTCATGATGAATTTCAGGAATTGCATTTATGAATTTCAACCTTGTCTGTAAATACCGTTTTTTAAAAAGTACAGCTAAGTAAAACTAACGGATCTAATTAGGCATACAGGGAGATATTTCTAAATCAAGAGCCACAGCTTTCCTTTTTCGTTGGACAGTAATACTTCTGCTAATCAAAGTATTAGAGGAAGCAGCTTTTGTGTGATAAAATACCAATTTACTGAGTACGAAGGAAAAATATTATTACACTTCTCTACCCTAATATGTCCAAAAACCTGGTTAGGACTGCTAGATGTGTTGCCAAACCAGAATGTGCAAAGAGGTATTTTAATCTGGTTATGTCTCTAAAGTGTTGATGTAATTCAGGCCAATAACTCTACTGCAGGAAATCCAGCTGTTTGAGATTGTTGCACAAACAATGCAGTTGTAATAAAGAGTCTTTTTTTCTTCCTCACATGCTGGCCAGAGCTTTTCACTTACATTGATTTGAAACACTCACAACTGTGCCCAGTATTTTATCTTCATTAAAATAAAAAAAGAGGAACGTGTGCCATGGCTTGGAAAAGGCTGTTGCCTGTGGTGGACAGCCCCCCCCCCCGATGAAGCTGGAGAGTGGTAGCAAGTCAAAGGCAGTCATATTTCTCTGTCATTTGCTTTGTCTCATGATGAAGCTTTCCTTAATATAGACATAAATTCTTTCAAAAGCTAAATTAACCTTCCTGGCCTGTATTTGAAATAACCAGTTTCACCTTTGCTCTGAACTTACGTGCTCCTTTGCTGGGGTTCAGCAACACAAACAGCTCTGTTAGGAGACCCATCATGTGAGTGGCATGGTGGAACTCCTTGCTGCAGGTTGTTGTGAATTCCCAAAGCTGAATATCATTCAGAAAACAATTAAACACACCTGTGAAAGGAAAAAATCACCAGTATGATGAGATGTAGATATTGCCTTTGAAAATTTCCCGTCTACATCCAAGGGAACGGGGCAGGAAGTGCATGACTGTGTGTACTCACCCTCCTCCTTACCCTTGTGTGAAGGCAGGATGCTGAAATAAAGGGGACTCCTTAAGGAGAGGGCTGGTGTTGTTGTGGTTCCTGTCACCCTCTGCTGTTAGCTGGAGGAGCCGTGGTGGGGGGAGTACCAGGCTCTTTGCAGTGGATGGGGACTCTAACCCTCCTCCTGCACCCCCCTGCTGTTCTTTAAGGGATGTTTTCAGATGAACCTTCTGTCTTACCTGCCATCTGATCTGGCATTTTCCACGGCCCAGTGGCTTTCCTCACCTGTAATGGGAGTTTCACCAGAGGCTTATTACAATTACACGTAGAAGGCAGCACAAAGGGATTTTTTTCTTCTTTCATGGCAGCTTCTGCTTCCTATTTTTCTTATAGCATTGTGGTTAGAGGCTTTAATTCTCTGGCAGATGGTATACAGTATGTTTTTCAAACCCTGTACCTTTTGGATCTTGGATACACTCTCTTCTGTGACTTCATAAAACTGCTAAGAAGCTATTTTTCTAATTTCTGAATTAAAATTTTGTTCCATTTGTATTGCACAATGTCATCATGATTCAGCTTTGTAGAATATAGAATACTGTCTTACTTCCATAGGTTATCTTCTTCCATGCTCTTTTTAAAATACTAACATGCAGTTTTAATCCTGTGATGCAGCAACCCTTGTTAGTTGTCTGTTTTAACTCAGGACTTCAAATGTAAACGTTGCTTTAACATTACTCGTGGTTATCTCTAATCTCAGAGTCTCGTAGCAAAATCTGTTGCACAGTTCATCCTCTTTTGTCTGTGCTTTTTATTTCAAACGTGTATTTTGTTGGAAAGTGGCTGATGATATAATACCTGGATTTTTTTTTTTAAATAATCCCTGCTCTTCTAAAGAACTTAGTGAAGTGTAATATTACCATTCAAATAGGCAGGTGAGAGCCTTGGAGATCGGTAATTTGTACCTTTTCAAAAGCCGCACTGCCTTGCTTTGTCTTGGAATTTATTATGCTTCCCAAGTATAATGTGACATACTGAATAGGGCAGGGGGTGGGGACATTGTCTTCAGCTGACATGCTGTTATCAGCGGGACTGTGTTTCTGGACACAAGATTTCGCAGTCATTGGTTGTCCGAAGAAAGCCTTTCCATCTGAGGATTGGACAAGAAGATGCGTCAATTTGCTGCCCGTCTCCAAGGTACTGGTGATGCTGCCTCCACAAGCTGGCTAACGTCACAGCTCCATCACCCAGCGGGGTGTGGGCTTTTTTCTCCTCTTCTCTGTTTTAATTCTGTATTTGCTTCCTACTGCATTTCTTAATCTGTCTTCTGCCAAATGCTAACAGCATGATATTTTGCAATCATTTAGGTGAATACAAGAAGGACGAACTCCTGGAAGCTGCTAGGTGAGTGCTGCTTAGAATATAAAACATATTTTGGGGGTGGAAGCAGGCAAGGAAAAGGGGTTTTTAAAATAGTACTGTTTTGTCATTGCCTTTCCATGAAATGCTGCAAGCAAACCACTTAATTAGCATAAATCTCTTCAGACTTTAGTCTGGTACAAATGTAAAAGCCTGTTTATGTAATTGAAATCCCCCACTATGGTGGTTATAAGGTTAATATTGAGTTTTTGCTTTAAGCTGCTTAAATCCTCTTTATTGTTTTGTGACTGTTCTTTTTAGGGGCAATTTAAATATTGGAATCTTTCTTTTCTTTTGGTTTATACTGCTAACGTAGGATGTATTTTGAAAATAGGCTTTATCAGAACAGAGCATAAGAAAGCCTATACAAAAGGTGTAAAGTTCAATTGTATATTGCAAAGATGCTTTTCATCCTTCCTTCTGACTGCACAAGACCATTTTATATAAACCGTTAACCCTTCTAAAAAATTTCTGGATATTGCTATATAGTTGTTTCAAATGTTATGGGCCATATGCTATGAAAATATGTTAAATTCAGAACATTTATTTCAACAAATGGCTTTCAGAGGATCTGTAAAATTACAAAAAGGAAATACGAGGTTAAGGAGAGAAACTGAGGTGTTTTTGCATGATCTGCTGTAACACATTTAACTGCAAATTTAGTATTCTTTTCTGTATTTACCGTTGGTTTCGAAATGTTGAGAAGATTCTTTAGCCATCCAGCATTCTCCCTTCCACAGTACAAATTTCAATATACTAGACTTCGCAAAATACTTGCTAAGGAGATGGATATCAAAGAGCTCTGCCCTTTCCCCCCCCTTTCCCTAATCTTCTCCTCATTTACAGGAGTGGTAATGAAGAAAAGCTGATGGCTTTATTGACTCCTTTAAATGTGAACTGCCATGCAAGTGATGGGCGTAAGGTAAGTTAATACCTGCTTTATATTTCAATTATTCAAGAAAGGCCAATTTAAGCGTACTGGTAAGCATAGATGTATAAACCAAGAGAGTGTATGGGGGCTGGGGGGAAACCTGTGATGCCTTTTCACCATAAAATTAAATGCTTTTATACTTGACACTGGCAGTTGTGACAGATTAGGACGGCAGGTGTGGATTTTGTGTGTGTCTTTTAAATGTCAAACCCTGGTCTACATGTAAAAGAAACTTTAAGACCTTTTGTAAGAAAAACAAAATGTACTGTTGCAGATGGATAAAATAACCAAGGGAAGAAAGCTATTATTTGTATTTGAACATTGTCTGGGTGAGGTGGTTGTTATTCAGCTTAGCTCCTAATACACTGCCACGTAGCCTGGCACTGTATTGCTATGTTTAACACCTTCTGCATTTTCTTAAGTTTGACATTATTGTTTTGACTTTCTCTGGCAGAGATGTTTGAATGAGTTAAATTAAGAATTAGGCTGAAACTGGAGGAGGGAAGAACATACGGAGTGAGAAGTAGATCCTATGATTTTTGATGTTTTAGACTTCAAGATGATAGTCTGTCTAGACTGTTGGATTTACAAATGTTGTGGGGGGGTTGGTTTGCTTTGCTGGTTTGGTTTTTTTTTAGCTATGTACCAGAATGTTTTTAATATGCATCTGTTAAAGCCTTTCACCTGTAACAGTACATCTCATTTTTGGAGAGAAAAGCATGGGAGTGTTTTCTTTTATAGTTTTTTTTTTCTTTTTGATGGAGTGTGTTGGAGCATAGCATAAACCTGTGCCCATCCTGGAGCTGTTGTGGAACAGCCCAGTTCCACTTAAGTCGGTAAAGATAGGCCAGTTTTCTCTTACTTTTGATTAAAAGGTATGTTGTTACTGAATACAAAATATTTAGCTCCATTTTACAAAAGTTCCTATTTTTTATACACATTTTAAAATGTTTCTCAATTGTAATATCTGTAATACATACTACGTGACAGAAAGCCCAGCCAGTTTTTTGCTTATTTGCCTTTATCACTGATTGAAAGTTGATGCATCTTCCAGGTTTTAAAAACAATTGATTTTATGAACTGAGGACAGGCAATTGAACAAGGGCTTTAAGGACCAAAGCAGTGTTGGAACTGATGAAACACTCCCTACATTTTAAGATTAAACATATTGCCCATATGTCTTGAATTTCCTTTTCTTTTTTTAGAAGACTTTTCTGTTCAAGTAAAAGTATATTTAGGTATTAATAGTGCCCTGTGTTATAATTAAACGGGGTGGTGTACAGGAGTGCGTTACTGAGTAATTGAGCCCCCATCACTGTTGATCTAAGGTCAAATGCAGAGTTAAGACTTCTGTCAGCAAGGCAGGGAATAAGCCCTTGCAGATGTTTTCTTGAACATTTATCACTTCAAAGTAAAAATAAAAAAAAAATTACAAAGCTTTTAAAAGTAATATTGAGCTAGCAGAAAGTATTTCTGTATTATTGAAGCCTCTGAGTTAGTTAGAAAATTGATGCTTAAAGCTTGGAAAGCATATTGCAGTTAAAGCTCATGAGTGTGGACACATTGAAAGTATGTTTGATTGGTTGGTTGTTGGTGAGTGCACTGGTTACCGAAACTCCTTTTAAGATGCCTTGCCATTGATATTAGTTAGCTTTTTTAAAATGATGTCTACCAGATATATTTTTTCTATTGCACAAATGTACAGGCTGTGGAAGGTTTAGTAATGCTTTGTAGCAAGTGTGCTATATAACTCTTAAGTATTTAATTTGTAAAGCAAAGCTTTCAGGTCCTGTACTAGTGCAAGATCACTTGGGGTTTGATCATTTTAAGCTGTGCTGCAAATTAAGTGAGCTTTTCAGCCTACAGCACAGAATTTTTGTAAATGGAAGTCTCCACTGGTGTAGCTGCCTCTAGTTGGTCTGTGGTGATTTACACTAGCTGAGAATTTGTCCATTTTGGAAGTTGCTTTTTGCATTCCTTGATGCTTTTAGTAATTATTTTTTGTAGATCCTCTGAATATTCGAGCCTCAGGCTTAGGACAGTGTAAGGCCACAGACTAAACGCAGCTCTCGGGGCCAGGAACGCAGACTCTGCGGATTGGCCCAAGATTCTCAGCATCATGCTTACTCTGCAGTACAGCTGTACTCACAAACTCTTTCTTCAATCTGTACATTCCTTGATTTTCTGAGATGTTCAGCTCTATTCTGATAAGGAAACATTTAGCTGTGTTGGTGAAGAAATTGAGTTCCAGTACTGAATGGGTAATTATTTTTTCTGTATTAGCAGGTGGTGGTATTTTTTTTCCCCATACTTTGGGGTGCAACTGTATGCAGTTTACTTTTTCTTTCCCCCTGGGGATTTTTTCTGTGTCCCATGCATACTAACATCTGGCATTCTGGATTTCTCAAACACCACATGTGCTGTGAAGTTGTGCTTTACAGAATGGGGAAAAAGGGTGGAAAACTCCAGCAGTATCTTGCTGGTTTGAAACCAGCTAAGGTTGGAAATAAAAGATTTATTGCATTCTGGGTGCTGCTTGTAGCCTTTTTGAGAAGTATTGACAGCCAGAGTCTGATTCCTACTGGACAGGATTCCATCATTCTAAACCAGTTACAGCTGGCGCTGATAACCATTGCTCCATCTGTTTATTTACGGTAGAGGTCAAGTCAAATAGGAACGAAAATTGAACTTCCTTCTTCCCCTCCAAAGTCACAGCTTAGGTAGGTTTATGGGCATTGTATAAATGTTCACATTACTGAAGCTTTTGAGCTGTTGTCTGAAGAGGGAATATAATCTGTGTGGCTACTCTTGCAATTATTTTCTGGAGTGAAAAATGAAGGAGTGTGCACAACAAAAAGCAATTTTATACGTCAGCTAAAGCATTCGTATATACCAAGGATCATGGTAATTTTTGGGGGTTTTGATGACCTAGGAAAATCAACAATAATATCTCAGAAACTATGATTTCACTGAGCTAGATAATGATTGATTTTTGTGCAAGTACTGGCTTATGTGCCGGTTGAGTGTAAATGAGGGCACAAATAATGAGCTGTATAGTGCAGAACTATATGGTACAGTGTAAGCAAATGAGTATTACACAAGGGTAAATTTCACAAAACCTGTTCTTTTTTAAACTGTCCTATTTGTTTACTTTTTAAAAAGCCATGCTTGAGCTGAAATATAATAGTGATTTTTCATGGCAATTAGTCTTGCTTTGATGTTGGTTTTTTTAAACAGGAGACTGAAAATTCGCAGAACTGTTAGGATGCGGTGTTGCGTGTAAGGCAACATTTACATGTTGCATCACTTCTGTTCACATAGCCTCACAAGGTATTTGCTGTGGCAGAACACAGCTTAGACACAATGCACTGCACCTGTGTATTGCCGTGGGTCTGAAATTTCCCTGTGTCCTGCCTGTGAGCTCTGCTGGTCTCCTTGGTCTTTACGTTACCTATAGAATTAATGACTTCTCAAAGACAAACTGATGGTGTTGGTGTTAGCAGATGGTACTGAGTATCACACGGGTAAGAAGCCAAGGCATCTATTTATGTGTCTGTCTGTGTAAAGGTATGTAGGCTTTAGAGCCCCTGTTATTTTCCCTCAAATATTTTCCTCTGGGGTTGTCTTTTTCAAGACTTAGTTATGAGTGAATTTTCAAAAAATTTAAAATCACTGGGCTCTGCTCTGCTGCTGGAAATTAAAGCTGTATTACTTTGTCATGGGAGCTGGATTTCTGACTTGTTACAACAGTCACTGCTTACCTAAATCAGTGGCAACAGACAGGTTTAAAATTGCACGTATAATGGTTGCAGGTTGAGTAGAAGCTCTTAGCCTGCTCATTTCCTTCAGAAAGCTGTTGTGAACACTTGAAAGCTGTTTAAGGAAGAAATTGATGTTGCCTCCGTTTTAAAAATGCAGACGTATCTGAGCTGATAAGGAAGCACTGGTTTCAGCAATTCAGATAAGAGCTCTTTCCTACAAGACACTTCCCACATGACTAATCATAGCTTTCCAAAGTGATCTGCATCCAGCTGACATGGTAGCTATTAGCAATAGGAGGCTGGATTTTTGTTTTGAAGTTGGATTTTTGGTTGTGAATAATATCCTGCTCCTGTACTGCATTATACGTGCTCAGATCATGCTGGCACTAAAATACTCAGGTGTTGGTTGCATAAAACCTTTTCTTATGCAAGGGACTTCAGCTCCTCTGGTTAGGAGTTACTCAAAAACCAGTTTGTTTGGTGGTCTTCTCAAGGTCCATCTCTTGAAGTAGAGCAAATATCTAATATTTTGAGCTCTTAGGAGCATAGAAAAGTGATTAACTGAAAAATAAAATGCTTGCTTTGTACTTTGAAGTTTCTGTTGCAGCTGTGTTTTGTATTTACATTTTGTATCAACCATATGAAAGACAGAACACAATGGCATTACCTATGACAGCATGGTCTCGTGTATTAGTTCAACTTGAGACAGGAATTGCTAGAAAGGCAGCACAGAATGCAGTTTCTCCACAGCTACCTTGTTTTCCATCCTGCACCTTCCCTCCCTACCTCCGTCCTTAGAAACTAGAAATGTTAATTCTGCAACAGGTGAATCAGGGATCCTGCAAACAACGTACCTCAGTTTTTCCTAACACGGGACCATCCAGCATTGTGGATAATGTAGTGATCCCATGGAAAAGAAAAATAGGCAATTAATTAAAATGCCGTTTTTATCATGCACATGGTCCTACTTCACTTCATTGCACTGTTGTCTTCTGACTTGTAGTGCCCCTTTGTTTGTTTAGTCCCAGTTTTCAGTCCTTAACAGCTCCCAGTACCAGTCTTTGGTATTATGCTTCTGCAGTGCCTTTGTTGTTACGCCTTTCCAAACCAGCTGTAGACAACCCTGGATCCAAAATACCAGTAACAGGCCTTTTCATTAAACTTCGTGAGTCACAGGAGACATACTTGCCTCTTGGGTTTGATTGAGGCTGTTGCTGCAGCTTGTTCTTTCCTGCCATAGGGATGTTGGTTTTTCTCGTGCATGGCATCATTCAGGTTCATTGGCACAGCGTTCAGATGTAAGAAATCCAAGTCTGAGAAGGTCTGCAATGCAGTGCCGAGTAGCAGCATCCTTGGCCTGAGGTGACCACTGCAAAAGGTCTTGAGAACAAGGTGCCCCTCAGCTTTTGGTATGGGACATCCCTGATACCAAGTAGCATTCTGTTGGATGAAATTGCAGATTCTTTCTCTTGCTTCCTCTGCTTCTTTCTCTCTATTGAGAGAGCAGCCTGTAAACAAAAGGCTGGTAAAGAGAAATTGAATTCTAGCAAGATCAGGTGAGTTATGTCTCCTATTACCAGGGAGTCTCCAATTTGCTGCTGGTAAGTGAATTTGCCAACCCCTCTTCCAGAACTCTGGTTGTTTGCAGCCATTTTCAAGAAAAATCCTGCAATTGGAAAGAAAATTGGTATACCTTCCAATTTCTGAGTCTGTATGGAACAATCGATCCACATTTTCACAAGCTTTTCCTTTACAGTTATTAAGACTACAGACTTAGGCAGAGGTTTAGATTCTCTTGTAATATTCTTGGCTCTAAGAGCTGGGGGTTGAGGAAAAATGCCATGTACTGCAAGATGTGAACACATTGTGTGCTAGTGAAACCGTAAACGTTCATGATTGTGTGCATTTTTCTTGTGCTGTGGAATAAAAATCAAAACTAATACCACATAAATCCATAGGTCTTTTTGTTGTATAAATCCATGTCATAGAGATTATATTCAGATGGGTGTGGAATATATTTTGGAAGAAATTATTTCTCATACAATAAAAAAAGTTGTTTCAGTATTGTGAAAATGTACTTTTCTACAGACAAAAGCTGTTTATTTGAGCAAAAGGCTTGTGAACAGATAGCCAGTGTAAGGCCTTTTTTGTCGTGCCCAAGGATATATCTGAATGTCAGTGTGGACTCTACACGTTTGGGGGTTTTTGTCACATGTAATATCTTACCTAGTTTCACAATTTGCATTTCGTCTTTCCCAAAGTTTTATGAACTCTTCTGCTGGTATACATTGTTTGTTTGTGTGGTTTGTAAATACACTCTCTACTCTCAAGGCTTATCTACAATAAAAAAATAACTAACTAGTGCAAAGGAGAGAAGCAATGGAATCATACAGATTAAGCGTTAACTGTGTATTCTTGGTTCAGAATAAGTGCCTTCTCCTTCATTAATCTAATAAAATGAAAAGATTAAAAATAGTTTAATGAAATGTCATTTTGTTTCAGAAAAAAGACAGCTCCCCAAATCCAAAAGTTATTTCAGAATAACTGGGTAGAGAAGCCCTTGCTAAATCTGCTCACTTGTTGCTGTCAAGTCTGGTTTTGATGAAGTGCTATAAACTCAGTTTTGTGGGTGGGAAATTTGCAGATTTTGGGTTCTTCATTTGTGGTCCTGCAAAGATTTGCCAGGAGTTCTGTGATGTGCGATTACAACGTTGTGGAACTGCAGTTATCAAAATAAGCGATAACCACGCAAGCTGTTAGCTAATGTTTGCTGCTGTAAAGCTGGCCCTGGCTGATGGCTTCTAGACAGTGTCTTTGTTAGCACTGATCTTGTACGTGTTTCATGAAACACGTGTGTATCAAGTTTGTACCTAGGGATGTGAGTTGGTAGATTGATAAATAGAATCAAAGAATGTCCTTGCTTGGGTGGGACCTTAAAGATCATCTAGTTCCAGCCTCACTGCCATGGGCAGGGACACCTTTCACTAGACCAGGTCAAATATTTGAGTCAAATATTTTAAATCAAACCCTGCATGCAAAATTGAAGGTCTTTTCTGGATTTAGTTAATGGTGCACTGTAAAAAAAAGATGACATTTCCAACATTACAAGACCATTACAAAGCAAGTGTCATAATGTTTGTGTTGTGCCTTGGGCAGAAGTGAGTGCCCAATGCCATACCCATAAAAAGAACATTCAGAAATGGTCACAACTGTGTTTTGCCTTTAAAACACCATTTTATTTGTTAAAAAAAGATAGCTCCCAGGCTTCATGCGTGTTAGAAAAAGTGACAAGTTTCACACTTTCTTATGCTGTGATCCTGTCTTACGTCATCTGCCAAGCATGGTCCAAGTGGGTAGCACAAGAATCCCTCTGCAGACTTTGTATGGTATAGATGACTTGGCTTAATTTCTATCCCTGTTGTCACTTAAAACCTTTTATATCCAAAGATGATACCTTTTGAATAAAATGTAAAACTGATCTACTTGCTTTTAAGTTTCTGTTGTGAGATCCTAAATATTTTCTCCGAAACATTTCAGTGAGTATCCCTTCACCTGTTATTTGAAGTGTTGTCTGTCATGTCCACAAATAGAAATTGTGCACCAAAGGACCAGAAAGAAATCGTTAACACTGTCATCTTCTCTTTGTATTGTTCTCTAAAATTCAGGAAATCTCATTTGTTAGGTCTTAACTAATGTGCTCTTCAGGAAGCCTCAAATGTGTTGAAGGCATGGGGGGTTTTTATACCTGAACTGTTTTCCCTTTGATGATTAGCTTCACACAGGAGATGACTTCCCGCATTATGCTATTTTCCATCTCTTGTCAAGAGAAAACAAGTCAAACTGGCAGATTTGGGCAGAGCTGCCATGTAATATTTTATGCACATTAACTAAAAGCTGTGTTCTGGATTTGGCTTTAACAGCTCACAGAGCATCCGGAAGTGGAGTACTGATGGTATTTCTTCTAATGTGATCTCAAGAGTGGAGCCCTTTCCTTTGCAGAGTTTGCTGAGATTATGTTCTGAGATGAAATGCAGCAGCTCAATCCAGAGACTGTGTCCATTTGACTTTTTTATATGGTTGACTGTAGTGAATACTGTAGGTGATGTTTCTATGCTTTGTATCACTTCCCTCTCAAAATCCCAGCATGTGAGCATAAGAAGTACTGAGAAGCAAACCAATCTTTCTTGTTGCTTTTTGCTTTTGGGTGTGATATTAGTGTACATTGTGGCCTCCCTCTGTTGTGACACTATTTAGTTGTACACTGTGTCCCATCTTGGCCGTGCTGTTGTGCAACCACCTGAGGACCTAACATCACCTTCCATATAAACCATTGGTGAGGATTTAGTTAAAAAAACCCGTTGAGTATCCATTGTAACCCGTATCAGTTGGCTTACCCTTATGCATGTGCTTGTTGACTGCATCAGAAAACCCAGGTTTTAAACATGGAATTTCTTTTAACCATATTTGACTCTTCCCAAGCAGATTGTGTTTATTCAGGTGTTCACTAATTCTGGCTGTTACTATATTGAATTTTTTCCTTGTACACACATCAGGATTACAGGGCCTGTACGTAGTTCCCCAAAATGTGCATTAATGATTGGTTTGTAACTTCCGTGTCTTCACGTACCAAGATAATCTTAAATGAAGGTCACGTACCACTAGTAATTCACCTGTTCATTCTCCAGTGCTCTCTTGAGTGGATCCAGTTTGGTCCTGGCAATTTGTAGATGTTCATTTTGATTATGGGGATGATTACCTCTTCTATGCTTAATTTAGTTTCAGACATATCCTTTGCCAAGCTTCTCCATGCTCCCAGATATGCACATGCTCACTCACCAGAATGCTGGACTAAGAGTTATTTTTTCTTCTAAGATGTATACCATGCAAAAAGTTCCTTCAGTTCTTCACAATGCCTTCTGGCCTGTAAGACCTCCATTTGTTGCTGTAGCATCACCTTGCCCCACTGAACTGGCTGGTGCATTTTGTGCGCCTAGTGGGTTGCAAAAAGTTATGTCTGGTTTGACTTCCTTTCACCAGTTACTACTTAAACTGGTTTTGCCTGTCTATTTGTATTTTTACCTCTAAACTACTAGAATTTGTGGTCCTTGTGTTTTTCTCCGGCTTGTAAATTCAGCTTTTTGAATGTCCTCTTAATTCTAGTAAACTTTTAGCTTGCTGTTGGTCATACTGGCTTCTTTCACTATATCAAGCCCTTCCCCATAGAAGGTATGCATTAGCAGAGCGTCTCCAGAATTATCTTCGTTAGTAGTTTTTATGCTGTCTGTAAGGACATAATTTTCTTACCTACCAATTCTAGCTTATTTTAAAAAACTTGCTATTTTTTTCGTAGCTCCATGTGGTGGTTTGAAGAGACTGAGTTGATGGACAGGGTTTTAGACCAATCGCTTCTCACGATTTTGCATATAAAAGGGCACTGGTGAGGGGAAGTCACTCTGTTCTTTTCCGGTCCCTGAGCCGGGAGGGGGTGGTGGGCCCAGGCCCCGCCGGGCC
>VWZT01009306.1:0-33684 GCA_013397055.1 Pachycephala philippinensis
CGGGCGGGAGGAGCCGCTCCGGGGGTTCACCAGGATCTTCCCTTCTATGGTCTCCACCTGCTTCATTTTTCCCATGCACACTGCCTGCTTCCTGAAGGAGGTGAGACCTGTCAGATTACTGGGCTCATCTACATCCTTGGTCCCGAGGGAGCTGGACAAGGAGTCTGCCCATGGTACCTGCTCCAAAGCTTCCAGAGGCACCAGAGCTGAGCAGCAAGGAGCTGAGTGGCACGGAGGTGGCTCTCCATGCCACCAGGTGAATGGTAACGCCCTTGTCCAGGTTACAATCCCAGAACAGAACCATTTAGATTGGAAAAGACCCCTAAGATTGATCACAGTCAGTTGCTAACCTTTTCTTCTCCCCTTCATTTCATGGTTTGCTTATTAATGGGATGATCTTCAGTTCCCTCTCTGGGCCCCCATTCCCAGGGGCTGCGCAAAGATGCCAAAAGCAGCCCACAGCCCAGCGCTCCCCCGAGCTGCCTTCACCTCCACATGCTGCCCTTTGGGCAGGCCCCCCTTTCCCAGGTGAGCTCAGAGCTGGGAGAGGTGTGCAAGTGGGGGTCCCGCCTGCAGGGAGCGGGGCCCAGAGAGGAGTGGCTGGTGTGGGTCTAGTGGACACATAGGTATGTGCACTCGTAACATTGCTGGAGCCAGAGAGGCTCTGATGGTTGCTCTTCCCCTACGTCCTCCAATGGTTATTCCTGAGCAAGGAACAAGGTCAGAAAGCAAATTTGATCATGGCACGTTTCAGCCCAGAAACCAGAGGTTTTGTGGAGAAGCCCAGGCACGCTGGCCTCATCCTCACTGCGCACAGGTGATGTGAGCTGGACTGAGATGCTGTGCCACCCCCAGACCTTCTGGCCACCCTCCAGATCCAACCACTCCCCCAGGTACCCCAAAATATGCTTCAGTGGGTCCAACACTAAGGTGTCGGGGAAACCCTTGTATGACGACACTAATTCTGGGATCGCGATTCAATCAGACAAGACTTGGTACATAATGAGCGAAAACAGACACAAACTCGCCCATAAATGCATAAAGTTACTTTATTTTCAGTATACATTTAATTTTGAAAAATATAAATGCTAAAATATCTCATCATCTTCATCTTTTGATTCCATAAAAGTCACAATAGAAAGCTTCATAAAACTGTAAAATACTATAATGTTATAAGGAATTTGATGTTTTATATTACTGGAAAAAAAAAATCACTTTAATATATTTGAAATGTTTTCTGCTTTTTTTCCTTTTAGTTCCACCATCTGATCCACTTCATTTCATCCTAAGTTCTCTTTCTCTCCTCCAAAGCAAACACGGACTTAGGAGAATTAAAAACAATAATAAAAGTATCTCAAAGTGCGACTTGATTCAAATACAGATACGAAGGTGTATCAGCCCAGGGGAGGGGGCAGTGCAGGCCGGGCTGGGACAGAGCTGGCTGTGGCCAGTGGCCATCACGCATCCCACCGTGAGCTGGGACCTTGGATTTGCTGAGGGAAGGTAATTTCTGACGGTTGCCTCTAATCTTGGAGGGCTTTGGGTCAGTCTCCACACCTATTCCCTGAAGTGCCCACCCAGGCTTTTCTGACAAAATACCTAATGTGGATTGAAAGGATGTTTCAGTTATTTTCAAAGGCATACAGCGTGCAGAGAACATTTCCTTGCCCTGCTGCAGGCTCTTCCCTGCCGCCAGAGGTGGATGTTTCTCATGGAAAGCCAGAGAACCCTTTGTCCTGTTGGCAGCGCTGCCCTCGGCACAACACAAGAAACACAAAGAGAGAGAAAGATCTAGATCAGCAGTCAGGACACTTCAAGTGCATTTAACGTGGTTCGGAAGCAAAGACCTCATTTTTGGGGAGACAGGTCACCAGGCACGAGCAGATGGAAGCTGTGCCCATCGAACTGACCGGGAGAGCCCCTGCGATCCACCTGAGGGCACCTTTCCTCTGGGACTGTACACATCCACGGTCTGGGCAGGACCCAAGCAGCTCCTGTGTACTCCGCAGGCAACGCTCGAGCCTGCATCCCCACCGTGAGCCAGGACTGGTGTTCACCAAGAGATGGAGAGCATTGGCTAAAGCTGGCATCACACTTCCCAAGTTACCTGTCCTCCGGCAGCAGAAGGGATCTCAGAGCTGCTCCTCTTCAGGCCTTTCCTGAGTCTCCCCAGCTTTTTCGGAGCGGGTTGCAGCCGGGTTCCTGGGATACCCAGCACAGATGTCACGGAAACAGAAGGGGAGACCCCTCGAGAGCGAGCAGGGGCTGTACGGAGGTGATGGCTCCTATGTGGGAGCAGATGCTAAAATTTGGCATTTAAGGTCTCAGCACCATCAGAAAATCCTCTTGACGTCACCAACCCAGACTTTGGTTTTGCAAGGACCAAGTGGCAGCACGTGCCCATCCTCTGTTACGGGATTGTCTCCATCGGGGAATTCTTTTGGAGAACTGGGGTACTTTTTCTTCCTGTTTTGTTTTCCATTTTTGGATGAAGCTTTTAGTGTGTTCCCCCATATCCTGGTGAAGCCCAGTTTCCCAAATGCATGTTTAGATGCACACACCAGTATAAATACATTACAGAGAGAAAAACCTCTCTCCTGAGGTGATGCTCACTTGCTTGGTTCCATTCCAAAATCCTGGGATGCCCATGCCTGGCCTGCTTAGTCTTGCTGCATCGCCAGGTCTGGGGCTGAGTAGCCAAGGTTTAGGGTAAATTCTGTAGATGATGGTAGACAGCTGTGGGATGCAGGAGGATGCAGACGTTTGCGAATCCGAGTGTCGGGATGAACATCCCAGCAGGCCACCTTCATCTTCTTCCTTGTCCGCTGTGCCTGTGCCACACCTCGGGTCTTCTCACTGCACACACACACACTGGTGTTCCAAGGAAATCATGGAGCGATCCCACGTCAGAAATCAACGACAGGGACACAACCAGCATCCGTCTGCAGCGTTGGACCAACAACCCATTTAAGACTCTTCTAAGATCACGAGAAATTTAAGTCTCCTTCACAGCAGGGATTATTCATAAAAAAACTCCAAAAAACCAACATAACCCTAAGAAAAACATGCTTCGGAGCAGAAGGTGTTAATTGAACTGATCCAGCCCTATGCACATCCTGGAGATTGCGTTTTGATGTCGTGGGTTTGTTTTTTGTAAAAATCACATTATATATGGTACAATACATTTTTTACAGAAAGCCTGGCATCTAGAAATAAGAGGTAGAACTACTCATAACTATATGTTTCCTGCTGCAGGAAAAAAATTCATTTTTCTTTACAGTAATTAAAAAAAGGTTAAAAAAATTGTCAAAAAAAAAGAAGTTGTAGGTTAGGCCCCCATAATTTAAACAAAATAATCTAGGAAAATAACACTCTTCCATGTACCTGACAGATTAAGTCCATTAAAGTGTTTCTTTAAAAAAAAATTGCATAGGAAAGGGACATTTCCAAACATGCTACAGCGATGGCAATGGTCTGTCTGTGCTGGGAGTGAAGTACCTTCTCTTTTATCTACAGGTGAGAGCACATGAGGGTTAGCAGCACGTTCCAGCATCTCTGAGCAGTGGGAGCAGACACGGAATTAGCCTGGAGGTCAGCTCTGCTCTGCCAGACAAACACCGGTTCATACCAGCCAGTGCCTCTGGCATTCCCACAGGTCCGACTGACATCCGTAACACTCCTGCCCTCACTGCGCTTCGGAGCCGAGGAGAAGGCAATCCGAGTCCTGGGCAGCGCGGGCCCGGAGAGACCTGGGGCCGTGGGCAGGGAGGGGCAGCGGGGTGGCTCAATTACCTTCGCCGGCGGGAGCACGGAGCTTCTTAACATTTGGCTAGTGACAAAATGAATTTGTAAAAGATTGGACAGACAGACAAATTACAAAGTAGTTTCTGTTCCCTTGCTCCTCCAGAAATAACCATTGTCTTCAGGCTCAAGTTCTATTCTAATTTGAGGCACAACTTTTACTGGAGTTCGTGGAGGGCTGCGAAGAAGAAGACAGACAAGGTCAGTGCAGGACGAACACCGGGCTTTGGGAATACATGGCTGGATTTAAGGTAAGGCCCACACAGATAATCTGAATGAGCTGGTCTGAACACTGCTTACAGCAGCAGGCAAAACCATGCATTTCACTGATCAAGGAGCTCTAAGTGTCCAGCACTTGTGCCTCACAGAATCCCAAAACGTTTGGCTTGGAAGGGACCTTAAAGCTCATTCAGTTCCATGCCCTGCCACGGGCAGGGACACCTTCCACTAGACCAGGTTGCTCCAAGCCCCATCCAACCTGGCCTTGGGCACTTCCAGGGATGAGGCATCCTGGTGCTTCACCCCAGGCTGTGACAATACCCCTCAACTGCCATTGAAATAATCCGGGCATCGCCACTGGGATGAATTTCAGCCCCTGTCTGACACCTGTAAGCACAGACACATCTTTAACGTTTCAGAGGAATAAACTTGCCTTGGTCCAGATCCCGCTCCTGGTGCTGAGAGGCCCAAGCTGGCCCCAAGGGACTGGACTCTGAGCAATTATTACTTACTGCAATTTAAGATTATTATTTACTCTATTTTCCACCACAGATAAGGAAAAATGGGTTTTGTCCCCTTGGCAACACCCCTCTGGACTCCTCCCAGTAACTCCACGTCTTTCTCCTGGTCTGATTCCCAAACCAATCCTCAGTGCTGCAGCCAGGGTCTATCCAAGGTCAGTGGAGCCCTCAACGTCTCTCACAGGCTCTCCACTCCCCATCCCAAGTATTGCCAGGGGCTGGAATAACTATGGAATCAACTTGTTCACAATCACCTTGGGAAGCAGCAACCCAGTGTAGGGCATGTTCTCCAAGTGTTTTTTAAGAATTCCCTATAGGAAACTTGCTGTGTTCTGAGGGGGAGCAGAGGTGCATTTTTCTGAGTCATTCCAAAGCACACTTCCCGGGTGCTTACCTTGGCATGGCGTGTGATTGAAGGAAGGGAATTGTATCAGCACGATGTGTGGCGTTCAAGGAATGTTGGTGATTTTTCTCCTGGGGGAAGAAAACCTTGGCTGTCATTGCTGCAGCACAACCGCGCCTCAAGCCCTGCCTCAGCTCCTCCAACCCACATCTAGGGCCAAGCTCTTTTCCTGTTAGCTGCCAGATGGATTCACAGCTTGTTGAGGAAACACTCCATTCCCATCTCTCCTCCAAAGTAAAACCCCTTGGGGTGCCAACACGACCCGTTCCCCAGGAGTTCCCCCACCTTTCGGGCTTGACACTTACCTTGGATCTACACCCCTCAGTTACCCCGCTGTTGCACCCAAAGTCCTTGGGAGAAACAGGGTGGCTCGTGGCCTGGACTAGCTTCTCTCTCCTGACCCTGGGGTAAGCATGTTGTCTGGGAATAAGAGTCCTATTCCTGCTCTTGCTGCAGGAAAGCTGATGTTAGTGGTACTATCAGGAATATACTCTGGATCGCAGAGTTATATTCAAGCACAACCCACAGTGGTGCTGGATTCCAGCTTTTTTTTATTCCAGTGGCCTGGTAAGTTTTAATTTTTATTTTGCATTGTTTCTAGTTAAAAACCAGCAAATAGAATACTGGATTACAAAAATGTATAAATACACAAACCAACTACAGCTCAGCTCAAGGGTGATTTACCCCGTTCCATCTCCAAGGGCATCCCAGCAAACAGGCTGATGGCAGAATTACCTTTTCCTTAACTGTTTTAGCCCTTAAGATGTTGGAAAAAAGGCATCTGATCCTAAAATGCTGAGTAACAATATTTAGGATGCAATTCGTTTTTAGTACAAAAACTAAAAACACGGAATGAGGAGGATGTGTGGTTGCCTGAGCCTGATTTTGGATGATGTGCTGACATCAGCAAAACATTGAGGATATCCAAACAGCCAAGACAATGTCTCCTTTGCAATGGTTTTGTTTTATACTCCCAATCTCTAAGTGTTCCTGTCTCTAAAACCCACAGGGTAATGGTTAGCATTCCCTGAGGCCTCTGTATGCTACCAAAAGGAAAGGAACCTGGCTCCCAGCTCTTAAGCCTTATGGATAATTTAAGGATCTAAAGATCTGAGGGTTTAGGTCCTGTTCCTAGAAAGCACTAGCCTGGCAGCAGCACTAATTTATTACTTTAGTTTGTATTTCTCCCCTCCCACCTCAGAAGAAAAGAACATATGACACCCTTAGTACATTAAAAAGTCATCCCAAAGGCAAAACCACCAAGGTCAGCTGTGATTCCTCACTTAAAAGAGGAAAATGTAAAGTGGGAGTGACTGCAAATAAAGATTAAATTCATCAATTACAGCTATTCACATGAGAAATTAAAACCAAAAAGAAGAGCACAAATCACCTAAGAAGGGAAATATGTTAATGGCCAACTGATCTCTGCCTGAGCAGCTTAATGACAAATAATTAATTACTCTGTTAAATGCTGATTTTGCAACGGCTTGGCACCTAAGGGAACAAACAGTGACAGGACAGCGCTGTAAATCCAGAACACCAGGCTCAGAGGAAAAAGATAAATCCCACCATCAGCAGGTTAACACCAAGGGGGAGAGGGAGAGGAGAGGAAGAGAGTGGGTGGCCGGGAGACCTGTCAGGAGCTGGAGAAAAGCACTTAAACTGGAGGCACCAGAAGGAACAACATTGATTTTGTAACCAGCAAAGAAAAAAAAAGCTCACAAAAGCAAAATCTGTCATAAAGCAGGGGCCTGGAAATTAAAAAGGAGAGGAAAAAAAAAAAGAACAAGAGAAAGTACTTCTCAAGTAGAAGGAAAGATTAAAAAATAAAAAAAAATCACTCTAAATATACATAGATATATTTTTGTAGTGCAAGTCAGAGTCAAGCAGGCATGCAAGAGCTTAGTTCTACTCACTGTCGGCAGGTTTGCTATCACTTAGGAAAGGTTCCTGCTCCATGATGTCCATTGGTATTTTAATACTTGGGACTTTTTCTGAGTAGGGGCAGTCAGACTGTGAAAGAAACGTGTAAAAGATCTTAGAATATTCCCACTGCTCTCTCTCTTATCGTCTCCCACACATTAAAATTATCCTTCACATAGTTCTGCAGGAACAGGGAAAAGAAAAGAAGGAAAAAGGGAAAAGCATCTTCCAGCTTAGTTGCCTGATGGATTTCACTGGTTCCCCACTGCACCCCACTTCCCTTCATCCCTCATACTCCGAAAATAAAACAGACTGAAAGAATAATCTGGTGGAATTGTAAATTGTAATAAATCTCCCCCTTTCCCACTCCATCATCTTATAAGACACCATCCCATTCTGCCTGGAGTCAGCTGCAGGAAACAGAGATGGAAAATGCATTTGTGGGCAGACGCAGCAGGGCACTGGCTGCTGGAAAAGCTCATCCAAACCATTTATCCTGCTGGGATTTCTGTAAAAGCCCTTGGTTGTTCCCAACTGCTCTACAGGGCCCAGATATGACACGGCAGAGGTTCCTTACATCAGACTGGCTCAGCTCCCTCTTTAATGCAAACGGAGTCAAACCCAATCTCAGTTACACCTCTGGTTCATCAATTCCAGAGCTCTTGGAAGAATTCTGTAACCCTGGCCCAGACGGAGAAACAGCCACCAGGTCAGGATGAAGCACAGGGAAAACCTGGGGTCCCCCAGAGTTGGGGTACCAGCAGGATTTTACAGCCCACTGTCTTCTATCACCCACCTGCTTCTGCATAATAGGAGGTGCTTGGAATTTTTTGGCTTTTTTAAAAATAAAGGGAACTCCTCATAGCCAAGGAAAGGCTGATACTGCCTAACTTGGCCAAGGCAGGAAGGTGGGATTTGCCAGAAATGTTGGGACATCTTTGTCCCTGAAGAGAACCAGACCCACACCACTGGGGTGGAGGGAGGAGACCTTTCAGTCAGGGCAGGAAAACACTAAGGAGGCCAGAGAATGGCTCTCCCTGGATTATTATTCTTATTTTTAATTTATTTTTTAACATAACTGATATCCAGTGCCTTATTTCATTCTCCAACAGCAAGATGTGTCCTCGGGACTATTTTTATGAGGCTGAGGTACAAGGATAACTCAAATAAAGCACAAGCAACACCCAGCAGTTCCCTTGGCTGAACTCGGATCCGTGTATTGCCCCCCAAATCCCACAGGATTAACTCTGGGGGTGGATATTTCTGGAAGGGAAAGTTTGAAAATAATCCGACCAGTAATGCCCAGTGCTGTATGTTCAGGAAGCTGGTAAAAGCAAGTGCTGAAAAAAAACCAACAAGAGTTAAGAACCAGTATTTTGCATAAAATCTCTTACCCATTAGATTAATTACTGTACCTGGAATTCAGGAAAAGCCTGGGGAGAGGAAATATCTTAAAACATACTGGAGAGAGGGGAGCCATGGCTCAGGATACGACGCTGCTGGATTCACACCAGTCAGGAGGAGGGGACGGAGTCAAACCTTTGCTGATTACTCAGGAGGGCCTCTTTTAGCCTCATTTTGGTTTGCTCAAAGGTGCTAAAGAAAACTCCCACCCTGGGAACTGGAGGAATGACGGGACAGGGCTGCTTGCTGTCTGAACTAAAAGCCAATCCTCCGAGCTGCTTTTCCTGCTGTGCTAAAATGGGATTCTTTTCCAGCTTCAGGTGACCTTTCCTCTCCCTACACCCAGCAAAGGCCCTTCTTCGTGGACATGAGCAGAAGTGATGCCATGCTTAGAACTCACCACGGAGTGTTTAGCACTTCAATGTAAATTTAAAGGATTTGAGTTAGACCTGAGCAGGAGAATATTTAAAGGCACCAGGACTACATTTCTTCTTTTGATATATACAGGAGGAAAGAGAACAGTCAAAGGCACATGGGTCTGGTCTAGCCGGGTCACTTTTCACTGTTTAGGGCATGCTGCCACCTGAGGTAGGACCAGAGTGTACTGCAGAGGGCACGTATGCTTGGGAAACATTTAGGTGATGAGTTTTACCAACACAAAGCAGTTTTTCCTGCAATATGACAAATCACATCTATTTTGTGCTTTCCAAAAGAGCCATTACAAAAATATTTTTAAAAAAAAGAACAAGAAGGACCAGAGCTGCTGGTGAAAAGCATTCTCCTCCTAAAATGTAAAAGACAACATAGGGGAGAAAGGCGTAGGAGGGAAGCTGGAGGAGGCAGGGTGATGAGAGGCATTCTAGCAAGGGGCATGACATCTCAACAGGTACCTGGTGCTCTTGGAAAAGTGTGATTTCATTCCTAGCAATGCACAAACCACCCACCACAGGCTGGAAAAGGGAAGGCAGTGTAGAAAATAAGTTTTCTTTGGGACCCATTTGCTGCAGCAGCAAAAGACTGAGCTGTCAACTCCACAAGTGGCTGGAAAATGTCCAGCCTCAGCACTGGGTAGGGCACGGAACATGCCGGGGGTTAGTGACCTAGGAAGGAGGAATGTGACAAGAGCAGGAAGCTCCTTACATCATCATTGTCACTGTCCATACTGCCTTTCTTCTTTTTCTTCTTCTTCTCGTCCTCTTTCTTCTTCTTGTCCTTTTCTGGAATGACGTCATCAAGAAAGCTTAAGTCATGCTGGGAAAAGAGGTAGTCCATGGCTTTTCTGACTGCCACCAGGGCCAAGATCTGCAAAGGCAGAGAGGGATTCCCAGTCACATTTGACCTTTCATTTGGAACACTGCATTCCTCTCAGTTCTGCTTCTAAGGCCATACTCTTGAATTCTGACTGTAAATGAACATACAAAGAAGGTGGTGAACACCTGGGACATCTCTGTCAGCTTGAAAGGTTGTGCTGTGACTGCCTCATGTCAGAAAAAAACAGAAGCAGTGGACACAAAACCGTATCATAATAAACTCAGTACTCCTGTATTACTAAATAGAAAAAAAAGGCACTTTCATTTACTTTTGGAGGCAGGTTCACGGGACAGACTGACTAATAAAACCTTGACTTACTTCTCGCCACTTGCCCAGCTGAGCTCTTAAGAAATCAGACAAGTGCCAATCCATTCCCCCAGAGTTTGCAGAATAAAGTTTACTGGGATTGTGGCAGCAGGAAACTGGAGGAAAAGCTTGTTCTGTGCAAGACTGCAATGAAAGCAATGGGAAAAAGGAAGGGACATGTCTGAAATGGGTGTTTACATGGACACTGGGTCTGACAACCCCAGCAGAGGCCACTGAGATCCCACACAGGCTTTGCCAATGGGTACATCAACAGGCTGGAAGCTGTAACCCATTTCCAACAGGCTGCCTTCAAGGAAAACTTTGTCACAAGCAATGATGATCCACAACACGAACAATTCCCAGGAAAAGATCTCAAGCTTTGACTTGCGTAACTTAAGATGCGATTACAGACGTGAGGAATTACTAGGGGGGGAAAGATGCCACGCAGACACCCGTGATCATCCCACTATGAATTACTGTGTTGAAAATGCCTTTCCTCCAAATAAACAGGGAGTTGGCTATTGGGCAAATCCTCACAAACTGGAAGTCTGTCATTTTTTTGCTCATGAGTGCAGAAAATTGAGCTTTGCTATCATATCCAGCTCCATCAAAGCTGTGACTGTGCATTCCCTGAGTCTGCGCCATTCTAACAAACTTTGGCAGCCTTGGGTTTCACTCAGGTTCTAATATGGGCAAAGAGATTTTAGATTCAGCTTCCAACATCAGTGCAACACAGCCATGGAATTGCGATGGAATGCCACATCAGTGGGAATTACTGATTTTTAACATCTTTTACAGGAGCATGTGTCCCAGCAGGAACATTTGGAGGGTTTTTTTACTTGCATCATCTTTTCTCATTTCACCATCTTGTTCTTTATCTGGGTTCTGCCCTTGCTCCTTCTCTCCCTTAAATAAGTACTGCAGCTCCTACCTGCCCCCACAACTGAGATTTTACTTGTCCATAATCCTGAAATTAGGTGACCTGGGGCTAAGATTTATTCAGGAGTTTCATAAAGCTTTGCCTTTGCAGAAGTCTGACCCATCTGCAAGACAGAGAGTGCCTAACTGTGTCTATAGCTCTAGTAATAATATGAATAATCACCCAGTGATGGTAAACAACATCAGTGTCTTTTTACTTGAGTTCAAGGAAAAGAGACATTCCCTTTCTCTCCCTTTGGCACCCCTCTTAGCACTGAGCCTCCTTCTTGGTTTTGACAACTTTGTGCTATTTAAAAGCCAGGGAGACATTTTGTATCTGGTAGTTAGTGTGGACTAAAACAGGACAACTATGCCCCTCTACTTGGTTCGTTGCAGCTCAAGGAGAAACCAGGGCAAACCTAACCTTGGCAGCCAGGAACAGTCAACACTAACTACAGCTTCCTGGGAAAAAATTAACTTTCCAGGCTCGTTTCCCTCCAGACAATTTATGTAAAGGCAGCCACAGCCACACTGACCCCGTGCAGTCCTACATGAGTGCCCTGAGTGAAGCTCTGAGCCAGAGACTCGCCAGGGAGAGGATGGATTTACAGATTTCCAGGAGAGTACAAGCAGGGAAGGAGCAGGCTGTGGTGAAAGTGAGGGAGGTGAAGGAGAGCATCACCTACCATGACAGGGAAAATGATAGCAGCCACGGTGGATTTGAGGATCCAGAGGAGGGCCAGGCACACCACCTGCAGGAAGGTGAAGAGGTGGACCCTGCGCAGCGGGACGTGGCGCAGGTAGATAAAGTCAGGCTGGTGTTTTAGAGGCATCAAGAGCAGCTTCAGACGATCCATGAACTGGAAAGGAAAATAAAGGGATGTTGAAATGAAACCCAGGATGCACGAAAAAGAGAGAAAACAAGATGAATGCCCAAACCAGGGTCAGCATCACACTCTGGGGTATTTTTACCATCCTCCCCTTCCCTGCTCCTGCCAAGGAAAGACATTCAGCCTTCAGGAACAATGCTTTTGTTTTCCCCAAATAAATCAGGAGCAGAGGTCAACAGAGGCGAGGGCAGACACTGCACTGCCAGCAAACAGAACAGCACCTCACCAAAGAGCAAGGAAGACGGGCAGCTTTCCCAGCAGTGTCCCTTTGCCCTATGCTGGACCGGATGGACTTGGAGTTAAATCAAAATGGGGATTTCTCATTGAGTAAAAAACACTCTTGATCCCAGTCCCCCCACCACCTGGGTCGGGAGCAGGGGAAATCCCCTACAGGAGAGCCAGCCCCGGGGCCAGCAGGACAATCCCCTCGTTGTCCCCTGCCGGAGCGCGGGCTCACTGCCCACTGCCAGGACGCGACAGATCCTGCACCAATGAATGGAAGCTGGGGCTGTTTTACAGAACACCCGAGGGAATTCTGGGGCTCACAGAACAGCCAGTCCCTTCCCCTTAGGGCACAACCCAGCATGAAAAAGAAAGGCCACAATTAACAGGGTGCCAGAAAGCAACAAAACCTCTTCCAGCCTCCTTGGGCCAGCTACAGGCACTAGGCATGAGAATGGCTCCTTACATAAGATTTCCTCAATGACAAAGAGAGGGGCTTGGCTTCCCCTCCATGGAGAACAATGTCCCTGCTCGTTAGCATTGAGGAATGACCCCACTGCCATAAATCACCCTCCTTGTTTGCCTTCAGTCTGTGGCAGAGGACCCAAATTACACTGGGAGTGAGCCTGAGCTGGGGCAGAAGCCTGCAGAATCCTGGAATGGTACGGGCTGGACGAGATCCTAAGGGGATCCTCTTGTTCCACCCCCCCACCATGGGCAGGGACACCTTCCACTAGGCCAGGTTGCTCCAAGCCCCATCCTGTTTGCCAAAGATGAACCCAGACCTCCACAATGCACCCCCCAGCACTGACAAGTGCCCACTTGGCCACTCTCCCTTGGTCTCCCATCTCAGGACACCCAGGCTGTGGCAAAGTTTGTCAACAGCTGCCACCCTCTGTGAGTTTCTTGGGAAGGAAGAGGAGGCAGTGAAGGGGAAGGGGAAAGCTGGAGGGTTGTGGAAGAAGCCCTGTGCTGGTTGATGACCCACCTGCACGCCGTTGAGGGATGCAACTCCCATGTAGAGGAAGACACCGTAGAGCACGGGCATGGGAATGAACTGTGAGGAAAGCAGCAGAGACCAGGTGAACAACCTCCCCGTACGCCACGCACCGTTAACGTACGGTGGGACAACGTTCCCAGCCCGTCATCAATTCAAACTGCACCCGTGAGTGTACAACACGGAGCAATGAAGCCAGATAAATAATAAAGCAAAATAAAGCTGAATAAACAATAAATCGTTCTGCTGTGTTTTGAGAAACACAAGGACATTTGTGCAGTCAGACTCGCCCACTTCACCACGAGTTGGACATCTTGTCAAAGAACCAGAGGGAATGATGCCAGTCACTCAGCAAGCTGAGGAGCAGGTGGGCAAATGTGTTTCAGTGAGCTTCAAACTGCCTTTCACCTCTGATTTGTGGTGCGACCAGAAGCAGAAGGCAGAGAAGAAGAAAAGGCAGCATGGTCCTGTAGTTTGTGGTATACCCTGTTTTCCCAGGTAACACGTGACAGAACAAGAGGAAACGGACTCAAGTTGCGCCAGGGGAGGTTTAGGTAGGATGTTAGGAAAAACACCTTCATAGAAAGGGTTGTCAAGTCCTGGCACAGGCTTTCCAGGGCAGTGCTGGAGTCACCATCTCCGGAGGAATTTAAAAGCAGGGGACATGGTTTAGTAGTGACTTTGGCAGTGCTGGTGGGACTGGGTGATCTTAGAGAGCTTTTCCAATTGAAACAACCCTGTGATTCCATGTCCAGTCCAGCTCAGTAAGCCATGCAAATCCATGCAGAAAGGCTGTTCTTTGGAGTCCCACCTCAGCGACAAAAGTCATGCCAAGCCAATCTCTGCTTGCTCTGTCTCTTGCACACATTAATCCATAACTACTCCCAAATACAGGACTGTGACTTCCCTTCTTCGTTGCCAGGATGTGTCCTTTCAAGCATCACTTTCTGCTCCCTTAAAGCGCTAAGTGCTGCCCATTCCTCCACACCGGGCACATCTCCCCTCGGGAGTGAGGAAGGTGCAGGGGAACTCCAGACAGGCTCCCCAGAATGAGTCTCTGTCCCTCAACACAGAAGTGGGCAGCCAGCCTGGCAGGACAGGAACAGGGATGCTTGCAACAAACCACAGGCAGGAGCTGAATAACGGCCTTTGTGGGATTTACTGGAGCCCAGGGAGGATGGAATGAGCTCCAAAGTATAGCCCCTCATGCAGTGCCAGGTGGCTGCCACTGAATGGCAGCCGCAGCCAGGCCACAGCACCCATTGTTCCCAGCACTTCTGCGCTGGGAACCCTCCCCTTCAAACCTCTGCACGGAGTTCAGTAAAGAGGCAAATAACACAGCAGCTATCCAGTGTTTTAGCACATTCCCGACCACCTTATTCATCATTTCCGGCAGGCATTTCCCTGGGGGCACATGAGCACCAAAGTCACCTGGCCACATGCTATCCAAAGCCTCCCCATCTGCATTTTTTCCTTCCTTCCCGAGTCTCACTGCCCATCACCTCCTGCGAGCTTCTTAATTGCTAACTCATCCTTCTCTTGGATTTATTTCCTCCTTCGAGTGAGCTGCACTGATATTTCCCGTTCGAAAGTAAATGCTTTTTCTGCAGCGTGGGGTCTGCCAACACCATTGTGGGAGGGACAGGGACCCAGTGTGTGTATCACAAAGCTGTGGGTGACCACGGGATTCAAAGCCCTCACTGGATCTGAGGGATGAGACAAGACATGATAGTAGCTCCAGTAAGCAAGAGTTGAGCTTTCTATCTCATTTGCACTGCTCTCTTCTCCACCCCTTTTATTTATTTCCATGGGGTTTTTAAAAAGTAAGAAAAATGTCTGAATATTATTTCACCATTCCATGACGATTAATCCTGTAGATCATCCCGAGGTGAAACCTCAGTACATTATCCTGCAGAGGAGCAAGCAGTGCTGTCATTTTGGAAGGCTTTCTCTAGGCGAAGTATTCCCTAACGATGGGGGTATTGGCTTCAGTGCTCCGAGCAAAGCTGCTGCAGGCCAACAGGACTAAAACTGTATTTATAGGAAAGTGCCTGTCACCCTCCTAGCAGGGCCAAGGATGTTTCTGTGGAGATCTGCCTTGCCTGAGCAGAAACACCAGCAACATCCAAAACCACTGCAAAGCCCTCAGAAAACAAAGCTGGGATTATTCTGTGGATTGCCTGGTTTATTGAATTTTGGATTGTCAGTGTTCAATTCACCACTGGCAGGAGAAGACTGAAATGTTCTGCAATCCGTTTAGCAGTGCAGCTCTCTCCAAAAGGACCCTGCCACTGGAATTTGCTAAAGGTCCTGAAATCCTGCCAGGTCCTTCCCGCTGGCACGTGGGCCAGGAGCGTGCTGACTTATCCTCAGGCGTCCTCCAGCAAGGATCTTCCCCACACATTGTGTTAGGGGAAGCACAGACAAATAATTAATGACTGAAGCAGTAACAGGGGAAGTAACAGACCCCACTGGAATAGAGCAAGAGGGAACTTGCAGGGAAAGGTCACATAAACTAAGAAACGGGATTATCACAAGCAGGCATTAAATTAAAGGCAGGGCAATGCCTGTTTGTGTGGAGGTGGAAACTGTTACCCAAGACACCAAAGTTCGAGCTGTACAAACAACCTTAGAAATGAAGAACAGAACACACTGGCTTGGAAAGCCACTGTCTCCACTCTCTCCACAGGCAGCATCGCTGCTCCCTGCCTGCCTCCTACCCTCAGGCTCACATTGCACTGTGCCTCACAGCCCCTGCAGCTTCCAAAAACTCATCTGCAGCCTCCAGAAATGCTCCTCCAGACACCCATCTGCTCCGTCCTGCAGTTATGACGCACGGTGCCACTGGTCTGACATCTTCTGCTCATGCCATCGGCCTATGGATCCATGGATAAGGGCTCCTGCAGCTGACATCTCCTGTTGGACAGTATGTGCATGCTTGGCACCACATCCATCACTGTCCCCAGAGAAGGCAACGTCCTCCACAAGACAGGGATAAGCAGGTTTTCCAGATTCCTTCTACAATCTGATGATCCACTAAGGATGCATTTCTCTGTGGCTACATGCCAACAAATTTCTGGTCTTGGAAAACAGCAACCTACCTAGATCCATTGATCCATCAGCAGCACATCTGTCCAGAGCCTTGGCTAAACTCACAGGAAAAAAACGGTTCAGGAGATGAAGAAATGCCATTTAATTGCACTGCTTCCTCCAGAAACATGTTTTCCATACTCTGAGCTTTATCCACAATATGTTTTCCATAAAACACAGGCCCAGTAGAGGTATAAAAGAAATCATAAGAAAAAGGGAACTTAACTTTATGCAAACATGGAAAAATAATCTTTAAGTGAAAAAAACCCACGGTGCCCAAGAGCCCCAGCCCTGAACTTGGTCGTTATTCTAGCACACTACAACCATGTTGGACTTTCCTTCCAAAAGGTTTGAATTTAAGCTTTCAAAGAACCATAAACAGTCTTTACCTTCAGGATAGGAGCCATGAAGACAGACACCCCAGTCAGGATGAAAACAATGACTCCGGTGACTCTCTGCTCCCTGAAACAACATCACTGAGTCAGGACCACAAGTGCTTAACGCCAACTGAAATCCCCAAAACTCATTCCTGCAGCCACATTTTTCAGCCAACAGCATCAGGCAGATGGCTGGATCCTGACCAAGCCCGGCAGACCTCTGTTTTAAACTCCCAGATCGTTTTGTTACACTGTTTGGGGATAAACGCAGCACTGCAACTGAGCAGGGTGAGCGTGTTCACATGTCAAACATTACAAACCAGCCACCAGCACTCCCAGTTCCCCACACAGCTGTACTCAGAGCATGCAGAGAGGCAATAAATCATCAGCCCTCCACGCTGACATCAGTAACACATTGTGAGCCCTGCCCAGAGCACTCCAACAGCCGGATAAATCCTTCAGACCTTCACGGGGTGCTGAACACGTGCCTTCAGCAGCACCCACAGGGCTTCCCACATCCAAAAATACTTCAGCCGGTAATATTTCAGAACACTGAAAGTCAGGCCGTAAAATTTCTATTTAGCTGCCTAAACAAGCAGCCTGATTTCCAGGAGTAATCCCATCGGAAGCACTTCAGACCACTTAATTAGGGCAACCAAACACATGAAAAAATGCTTGATTAAGTAGAGCTGGTTGCACTAGGTATGACAGGTTTGTATGTTTGATCATTACGTTTGCTAAAGAATGCTTAATTTCCCTGGTTAGAGAAATCTGCAAGAAATTTATTTCCTTTAACACAGGAACACTGCGTCTGATGTGGCCAAATAAACTTTGGAGGAGTCACATGGGGGCTTGCCCAAGGAATTGGCTTTGGAAATAGGAAGAAAGCAGCACAAAATTCTTTGTACAAAAGGATTTTGCAGGCAAACAAGGTAATTCAGTCCTCCTGGTTTGACATACCTCACTCCCAAAAACTTGGGCTGTTCTCCGGGGGCTGAAGTCTCTGTCTCCATCTTCAAGCTGTCAATGTGAGCGATGGAGATGACGGTAGCAGCCACGTACCAGGGCAGCCCCATAAAGGAGCAGACAATCATCAGAATGGCCACCCAGAACAAATCCAGATGATATCCAGCACCTTTCTGTGGAGGGAGACAAACAACCTTCAGCTTAATTATTCCAAAATGCCCACAGAGCAGGGCAGAGGCACAGGCAGCATTTCTTTCTGCAACATCCAGGCCAGCAGAGCCCAACACCAGATACACATCGGGTCTTGTGAACAGCGTAAGGAAGCATCTCCCTCAGGACCCAACCCCAGGCTCCCTCAGGAGTGCAACAAGAACAGCTGAAGCCTCATTCCCTACCCAAAGCAGGAACCTGCCCTCATTCTTGATTCCTTTTCAAACACCTCTGATTCTCTATTTTTAAAATCCTTTAATGAAATAAAACAGGAAATCCAGTGGTCACAAGTGCCAAGAGAACAAGTGAAGAAACAAAAGAGCCACCAAGAAAAGGGATCTTCAGAAAAACAGAGGACAAACCTCTAAGGTTTGCTATTTTAAAACAGATTAACCTTTTTTTGATCCCATTCAATTTGATTTTATTGGAAAAAACAAGTGATCCAGGCCTAGGATGACCCAGGAGGGAGAGCAATCCAGCTTCTCTTGAATAGTCCTCACTGTTTTCCTCACACATGCGCTGCTTACCTTGGCTGCCTGGTGGCACCGGGATGGGCACCCAGCAACACCCTGCCAACACTTTAGCAAGGGATGAGCAGAGAAAACCACCTTCTTCCTACAGCAGATTGTGCGTATGGAAGTGGTTTTTGGTGTGGAACAACAGGATGGGGCTTGTGAACCCTCAATTCCACAAAGTACCATGCTCACACCATAACAAAGGAAGCAGGGAATACTTTCTTTACATCAAACAGTACTTTGCTGAAGTGTTTATAACTTTGTTATTAAGAAAGTACAGCCAGTGCTGACAGCAAAACCACATTCAGTGGTTCATAAGCTGCAGAGACGAGGGGCCTCTTCTTCATGAGGGAACAACAGCGAATGTTTCCTTACACTGTTTAAGAAAATGCTATGTCTGCTTAGTTAGGTGCAGGAGACAGACCTAAAACTGATCAGCCATCTCTGAGGAACATGAAGGCCCAGATACTGAATTTATCTGCTCAGATCCAGGTGCCAAACAGGGGTGTTCTGAGGGCTTTTTTAAAACCATCAGCCAGCAGTCATCACTGTACACAAGAAACCTTTCCTGTTCCCTGGTACTTCAACTCTCTCCCCCAGGCTGGGCTCAGGACGGTCTTAAATTACACGTTACTTGTCTAATGTTTACAGTGACCATATGAACTGAAACATCCTCCTCTTTTCCAAGCAGAAGCTCCCTTCCCATTTCCAACAGCTCTCCGGATAACTGATGAAGCAGGTACCTAAACAATGACACACTATTACCTGTGTTTTGAGGGAGTCATTACTCTCACAGGTCAGGCCACTTGAAACGTGCCCTGTTAGCAGGAAGGGAGAGTCTTCTTTTACAGGAATTTAATATTTTTCAAAAGAACTGACTGTGCAGGGAAAGGAAAAAAACCCTACAGGCATGAAAAACTGCATAGCACTGGTCTGGAAAGTTTATTTTAAAAACATGACTACATTTTAGACTGTTACGTGTCAGCTCTTCTTCAAATAACATTCAACTGGCGCTATGCCTTTGGTATGTCCCAAATCTCTCCAGCTTATTGCTCGTATTTGACAGCACTGTGCCACTTTGGCCACAAAGCCACTTCTCCTGCTTATAAACAGCAGGCAGTGACAGGGAGTAGGCTTGTGTCCACAAGGGAGGAAGGTGTCAGGAGGAAAAGCCCCTGCACGTGCTCCAAGCACAAGGCACACCCACCTTGAGCTTGTGCTCCTTCCTGTTGACGATGACGGCGGTGATCTGCTGGTCCATGAAGATGAGGATGGTCACCAGCAGGGCAGGGATGGCTGCTGCCAGGTACACCCACCACGGGTTCCCTCCAAAAGGTGGGATAAACCAACCCCTCTCAGGACTGGTTGGCTTTGAAGGGCAAGGAAAAGAAAGCTTGTGTTAGAGGCGCAATACAGGGGTGATGACGTCTCAAAACCAGCTTTGCTTCCAGCAATGGAGCTCCAGGGAGACACTTCAGATTTGTCACAATTTCAGCCTTCCCAATAACATCAATCAAAGGTTCCAAGTATGGAGGCAGAATTTAGGAGATAAATCAGCCAACCAAAATGATGCTAACAAAAAGCATCCTAACCCTCTGAGTAAACTGGCCCTTTCCAGACTACTGACTACATTCCCATTCTGAGGGCAAGTCACTCCATACAGGGCAGGTGTGAGGGAAAAGGAACCTCTTCCAAAGGCCAGCAAACAAGCTCACAACAACATACCTTGAATTCACTTGGCACGATTAGTTTTGGTGTGTCCACACCAACCAGGGCATCTATTCCACAGAAAATCAAAATGGACAGGATAATGGCAAAGTCACTGATGAGCTTCCGGGCCTGAGAGAGAAGGTGATATAACCACAGGAGTTAGCACCACAAAACACCATTTCATCCATGCTTCAGTGTCTACATGAGAAACCCCCCGGCAAGATGAGCTCATTGTTTCTTCTCCCACAAATGTGCCCACTGCCATGTCCAGTGTCATTTGCCACACATGCCTTGGTACTTTACTGTGTTCTCTGAAAGCCTAAATGGAAGCATGAAAACAACACAAACTTCCACAAATGAGATCCTCTGAATGACTGGCAGAGCTCAAGTAATAAATGTTTGCTGCTCAAGTAATAAATCAAACTAAGCAGACAGGAAAACAAACCAGGCTTCTCAGCTAAATCCCTAAGACTGCAGCTCTCCTGAAGTCATTGGAATACAACAACTTAAAGCTGCCACTGATCAGACCCCAGAATTTAACCAGACAGGAGCCACTGTGCTAGCCTGGAACTGTGTGAGCTTTCCAGAGCTGTTGTTCCTTCCAGGTTTCCTGGGTTCACATGGTTACAGATAAATTGAGCTGCATTCCAGCCCGGCTGGAATTTGTTTCCTTTTTATTAAAAATAAGAGAGGTTCAATTGTAACACAGTGGAACAGTAAACATCCATGCAGGATAAATCCCTGTGTCGGAATGCCACAAACAGGGTAGTCTCAGAGAGGAATGGCTTTGGCACACACAGGAAGCGCTGCCTCGCACGCCTGGCCTGGGAGCCTCACCAGGGGGCAAAACAAGCAGATGCACCTGAGACATGCCTGTAAGCTTGGAAGGGTGGCCTTCAGCACCTTTAGGATCCCTGCCACATTACCCAAACAGGCTATGGCTCCTCTTGGTTCTTCTGCTGCCTTAGCTGTGCCCTCCAGAACCACTGGGAGCAATCCCAGGCATACCTTTGTTAACCAGATCCAACAACCAGCTGCACTTTTATCCCAACCAGTGCAACCTGGCTTCCCTGCAGAGCATCCCTCCCTGTGTGTAGCACAGCTACTCCAAAGGAAGGCTGCCCTGTGCCCTCAGAAAGACTGACGGGGTGACAGGAGATACTTACGGTGGTGGGAAAGTAGCGACTGGTCTTGAATTTCTTCAGGGCCATGGAGCAGGTGTAAGTGCCAAAGAAGAGGATAAAAGACATGAGGGTGATGTCAGGGACATAGTCACAGTTGTTGCCCACAAGCTGTCCCCCATACTTCAAGCACTCCTTGGCTGTCAGAGCTGCCCAGTCCATGGTGGTGTTGTCCTGCAGGAAAAAAGGGAATGTTTCCATAAGGCTGTGTACACGCTGCCCGAGTTGGGACAGGACTGGTGACAGAGTATCTGAGAGGAACAGGGAGGCATCATGCAGAGGCTAAAAATCATGGAATCGTAGAATGGTTTGGGTGAGACCATTTTCCTGCTGCTGTCTGACTAAAAGGGCTTGTTACTCTGTCTTAAACTTCCTTCCCCCACATATGAATGTGATCCATCAAGCTCCACTTCTTTCGCCTCATTATCCAGAGCTCACCAGCAGAGTGGCACCGCGAGACATTGCAGTTCATGTGATCCCTGCCTTCCCAAGGGGAACTCACCAGCTCAGAAGAGGGAGAGACCAGCTCATAGTCTGACAGCACCATTGTCCTGTTAAGTAATGAGCTATTAACTGCAAGAGAAAAGAAAAAAGGGAATATGGTGAGCAGGATACAGGAAGCAGTTAGGAAGAAGAGCAAATTCCAATTACTAAATAATTTCTTGACTCTGTCAAGCTGTTTGCCACCTCTTTGCTTTGTAAAGTGAGTCACGTGTTTCAGAGGGACTCAAAAGCCTCAATCATCAATCACTCACAAAAGAGAAAAAGAAAAGGTTAAGTGAAACATAACCCAAACCCAACTGGGATTATGTTTTGAGTTCACGGTAAAAAAGAAACCACAAAAAACCAGACAGACAATATAATATTTCATAGCTTTCCAATATTTTTCTAATGATTTCTGGATTACATTAAATACCCACAGAACACTCCTAATGATTAATTTCAAATGCAAGCACAATGCCAAAGATATCCAGAAAAGCAAAATCCATTTCAGTGTCCAGCATAAACACAGTTTTGAATTAAAAGAAAGAAAAAAAGACAGCAAGCAATTGAAATCAACAGGATGGGGATAATTTCTTTGAAAGAAGGGGCAGCATTCCCCGTGGCTTCTCCAGCATTAGGAATCATGGATTTGAAATTTCATTTAGAAATGCAATCCTTCCTGCAAATGGGCTCGTGGCCCCTGTCCTCACTCACAGCTTACCGAGGTTTTGCATAAACAAGCTTTTTTCACTGGGATGTGTGGAGAGCCACAAGTGTTTCAATGGGAAGTGGAGACTTCCAATTTGGCATTGACCATTCCCATCGTCCTAGTTTCAAAAAGGAAACCACTCTGCCATTCCAGTGGAGGCAGAACCAGACCAGCACCCATGTGCTCGCCAAGATCCTCTGTTCAACAGGGAAGGCAGGCACCCAGCTCCCAGGGAACTGGCTCCCAACACCTGCGAGGGGCAGCCAGCAGCTTTTCCTGTTGGACAGGTGTGCCGAGATAACCTGCAGTTTACTTTGGGCACAGACCAAGTTTCTTACTCACTCCCCATTGTTTGTGGGATCCTAGGAGTGGTCCCCGCTTCCCTAATGGTACAGCCAGCATCCCTCTGTTTGGATTTGGGTTTTGTCACCCTTTGTTCCCACAACCATAGGTACACTGGCTCTATCTGCTGTGCAGCCGACGCTCCAGAGATAGGCTGCCCTGTGGCTACACTTTTGCTTAGCAAGGAATTGTTTGTGCTTTCCCTCTCATCCGTGCAACCAGGAGGTGGGAACCACCCACGTTTAGGTAACG
Source organism: Pachycephala philippinensis (assembly GCA_013397055.1). Classification (NCBI taxonomy): domain Eukaryota; kingdom Metazoa; phylum Chordata; class Aves; order Passeriformes; genus Pachycephala; species Pachycephala philippinensis. The sequence goes on from VWZT01009306.1 coordinate 22,751, forward strand.
CCTTGAATAAATCTAGCTCCTGAAACGGGAGTGACCTGAGGTCTGTGGCAGTGACCTGGCCATCACTTCTGCCCCTTCGTGGAATTCTTGGAGGAATGCCATTTGGAACTGACAGCCACAGGGATGCAAGGAGACACAGGTGCAGAAACAGCTTCTCTACTGGTCATGATGCTCTCTGGAGGAGTTCCAGGAAGGCCGGCTATACTGACATTCCAGTTGGGATGTAGGGTGACATTTACCTCTCAGCTTCCTGAAACTAAGACAGGATATCTGGGCTGCAGTGGAAAGGAAAAGGAGAGCAAAGGCCACCTCCTACCTACAAACTGGGGAGGTAATGAACACTCCCTTACCTGGATCTAGTGGTTTACAGGCACAAGAGTAATGCGTGATATAGTCCACCTTGAACTGGGAGTTGATGGGATAATGATCTGCCAGCTTGATCATCTTCTTGAAAGCATCATAAATGAAGATGAAGCTGATCAGGGAGGAAAATCCTTCTTCAGTGAAGCGGGTGAAGTACTTGACCAGGAAGCTGGCATCAGTGGCCACGAGAATGAGACACTGGAAGGCTGACCAGAGGCCGATCCAGAGGCGGAACTCCAGGTAGTCAAAATCATTGTCCCTGCAACAAGACAAGGGTGGCAAGAAAGGAAAACATTGAGTTCGATAAGATCAGGAAGTACAAAGCAGATGTTACATGGAATGAAGCTGAGTCAGGGGAAGTTGATTGGACATAAAGGAAAGATCTTCTCCCAGAGGGTGGCTGGGCACTGGAACAGTCTCCCCACAGAAGCGGTCACGGCACCTAACCTGACGGAGTTCAAGGAGCATCTGGACAGTGCTCTTAGCCATACGGTTTAGGTTTAGGTAGTCCTGCCAGGTGCAGAGAGTGGGACTTGCTGATCCTTATGGGTCCTTTCCAACCTGGGATATTCTATGGTCCTATGACAAACCCTGGTGCTGGGAATGACAGAGTGTGGAGAACCATGGAGCCACTGCATCATTCCCTCCTGGGAACGATGGCCCCTTGTTTGCTGCTTGAGGCTGAGGTGCTGTGCCAGCGCAGAGTCCAAAGGCGGGCTTTTAGGAGTGAAAAAATGCCAAAAAGGAACACTGGAGCAGGTAAGGACCTGCCAGGAAGGCCATTGCCTGTTCTGGGGAAGGATGCAAGAGGTGGTGGGACTGGCAGGCTCAGCCATCTGTAATTCTCTGGAAGCCAGAAGAAGGAAAGGAGCAAGTAAGAAACAAAGTGATTTAAAAAAAGAGAAGGGAAAAAAAAAAAAATACAAGACCCCAGTGACAACTCTGAAATATCCGGAGTCAGTGCCTGAGGGGGCAGGAGCTCCCATCCATCTGAAGGCAGCTGGCAGAAACTCAGGTACACTGACTCCACACCACTGAAGAACTTCAAAAATTTTAAACTGTATTATTTTAGCTTTTACCCCTCAAATTCCTGCAGCGCTTCTGAAGCTGAGAGAGCAGGTGGAAAAGCACCGTGTCCTGTAGGATTGGTCCCCAGTGCCAGCACCACGGAGCACCTGAGACCAGAAGCACGGCTGGGTCCACAAGGCACTTTTAGGGATCTCTTCAGACACACACACAGAGTCACACTTTAAATGAGTCAGGAGATGGGAAATTTTTCTAATATTTCTCCTAGCAGGGAACAGCGTGTTGTGAATATGAACAACCACAAACGCATTACTGAAAAATCACAGTACTTAGTTCCAATTTCCTTGCAAGAAAGGCCTCCTTCAAAAACTCCTGCCTTTCTGCTCTGGCAGGTTGTTAGGACAATGGCTTTTATAACCACCACCTCCTCCTCAGGTTAAAAATAACCACCTTCTCCCTCCCAAAACAGTACAAAGTGCTTTTCCATCTTGCTATTTTCCTGCTGTGTGCAGCACCTGGGCTTTGTCATGCCCGCCAGATGCCAACAGGTGCAGCGTGTCCATCCCCAGCTCTATTCATTTATTCCAGATGAAGAAAGAAAAGAAAGGTACCCCCCTCTTGCTCCGCTGCGGAACTGTCACCCTTTGGCAGCTTCCAGTTTCCCTCTCTGGGATAATCTAATTCTCCAGCCATTTTTTCTAGTCCCCATCCCTTCCTACATGTAGGAACACAAGTCCTGCACAACCCGCCACGCTGAGAACATGGACTACAAGGGATTTGGGGTGTCTTGTGTGTTATCTAAAATGATCTCTTTGCAAAACGCCAGCCTAAGGATCACCAGCCCCATGGGTAAAATCATCCACGATGCTGCTGATTGCTTTAGGGATTCCAGTGTATTTTCCTGGTATTGCAGATGTGGGAATGGTAAATCAGCATACCTAACAAAATGGGCTCTCTTTAGCTCTGGGTGGCATCTGTCAGCAACATGGAGGGAGCAGAACCTCTTTATACCAGTTAAACGGAAAAAAAGGAACTGCTTCTAAATGCATGAAAACTCCACCACAGAATTCTGGGGGCTGTTTCTATCACAGACACTTTTGCTTTCATAAATAATTGTGATTATTTCAACTGACTACTGATTTAAGGACAATTTTTTGGCAACCTTGAAACCCATGGGATTTTGTTAGTGAAGAGCGGGATTCATTTCTTTGCTCCTATGGGAATCAGGGAAGTAGCGACTGGGAGAAGCAGCACACTGTAACCAGAGCAAATTCCTCAGGGAGGACTGAAGTGGCCAAGGTTTTTTATCCAGGACGCCCCACGGACACAGGCAGCCACACGCTGGGCAGTGCCCCGGGACGGCGTGCCGGGAAAATCCCTGATGTGATTGCACTGGATCTCAACAAGGAACGAGACGTTTCATTTAGTGCACTAAATCCCCTCCTTCCCCACCAGCAGACAGCTCATTCCCTGGCTGCCGTTTCCTTCGTGTGGGACATTCCTGCCCTCTGCCCTCTCCCGCCACATACTCACTTGCTGAAATTGAAGAGGAGCCGCTCAAAGACCAGGACGGGTCCTGTGCTGCTCAAAATGGTGAGGGGCTGACCAGCCAAAAGGCAAAACACGGCGCCGGTGACAGCTGTGCCCAGGAAGCTCTCCAACACGCCCTGCGGAGACACGGGAGAGGGGTCACTCCTGCGGGATAACCCTCGCTACACGAGCGCTTCCGCCGTGCTGCGTGTCCCTGTGCCCACGGCCAAGGGGAGAGCATCCTCTGCCTCCCCTGCAGCTCACCCCCAGGTGTTGGTCCCACACAATCCCGGGCACTCGGGATAACCACACACGCCGAGCAGCCGGAAATTAACGGCGCGTGCAGATCCTCCCTTCCACCTATGCTGCACGGATTGGGGATGCAGCTTTCCTCACTTATCAGGGGTACTGCAGGAACTGAAATCCAGTTTTGTGTCTCTCTTCCTTGGAAAGATGAGTTAGTGTTTACACTGAGGAAAATTAAAGGCTGCCTGCCTTTAGGGGACTTGTAAGGTTGAGCCCAATACTCCCAAGGCAAGGAATAGCCTTCACCAGCTGATCCCCTCCACTCCTCTTGTATTACTCATGGAGAGGGTCCTCGTGGCCAGAGCATCTGGAATCTCTTTTCCCTGCATTCTTCCACGTGTCTGTAGCTAAGAATAGTGTCTTTTCTCAGAAACATAAAACTCAGGAGCAAGCTGTGAAGGAAGTGCTGGCCGGGGCAGCTCCTGGGACAGGGAGCAGGGATGGGCCATGCTCAGTGCCTGCCCCAGCAGCAGCCACATCACTGTTTACAACAAACAAGACACATGAACTGTGATGTAGCAGCCCCCAAAACACTGCGTTTTGGGGAGTTTTTTGCTACTTGATAGTAAGCGCTCATGAGACTTTTGGCCACAATAAAGTGATTCTCAATTTGAACTAAATTTGAAATCGAGCAACATTTCCCCTTCCTCCTCTAATTTAAAGACTGCACCTCGTGCAGAGCAGACAGGCTTTGCTCTGCTACCCCATGACAGTCCAGTGTTGCTCACTGGTGGGTCCTGGAGGCCTGTCCATTCCTGACTTCCATGAGTCTCAGAAAAGGCAAACTGTACAGGAGAGAGGGGAGCTGGGCACCGCACAGACTGCTGGATCTTACTCTAGCCTGTAATTCATCACAGGAGAGTGCAGGGTTCCAGATACGTGCCCTCATTTCCTACATTTGACTTAATTAAACCTGCATAAATTAATAATTCAGTCATTGTCATGATGAGCTTAATTACTGCTAGGAGATTTGACGTGGCTGAACTGAATCTATCTAAATACAACCTCCTACTTTTCCTATTATTCCACACCTACAGCACTGTTAACACAGAATCCCTTCTCTTTTAGCCTGAGCTAAGCCATTGATGCAGCCTGTCCATGGATATGTGTCTGGTTCACAGCATGTGACCACCCACTACTAGAAAAGTCATCTTTCTAAAGACCTGACATTTCTCTCCCGTATCCCATCTCCTGGTTTACTCATTTTCCTATTAATTTTAGGATTTTCTTTTCACCAGAGAGGCCAAAGCCCAGGTATTGTAGGAGTCAGGCAGAGGATTCAGACTTAGCAAACTTAATCAGACTAAAATGAGCACATCTCACAACTCAGAGCACATCAGAGGAACTTCTCTCCACGGAAGGCGCAAAGACCTTCTCTGTCTCCTGGGCCTGCTTTTAATTACCATTTAAGGGAACTGCTGTACAATTTGTCAAAGGACAGCCACAGCAGCAGAGAAAGCAGTGAAAACCCAGGAGACCTCCATTATTGTACCAAGAATTCCAGCTTTGCCGGTGCCCAAACACTGCTCTGACTGGACAGCAAAAGGCAAATGCTGTATTTGTTGATCCTGAAAGCTCTTGCTCACCTGCATGTTCTCCGTAGCATCCCCAAGCAATCCCCCAAAAGTGATGGCATTGGTGACAGTGGCCAGGTAGATGAAGAGGATGGCTGAGAGCGCCTGGATATTTAAAGCGTCGTAGAAGTCGCTGGCGAAGAACGGTGCTTTCCTCTTGATGTCTTTGATCAAGCCCCCGCAGAATCTGCAAGGACAAGCAAGAGGAGACTCGTGCAAGATGTTTCACAGTGGAAGTCACCACGCTAAGTCATCAGAGACACTGCCAGCAATGAAGTATTATCTCAAAGGAGTGAGATCACCACATTACAAACAGTCTTATCACAGCTGTGGTGGTCCAGGGATCTCAGAGAGAATGTTGTAAGGAAAGATAATATCTCAAACATGTGATGCAGCTGGAAAGAGACACTTTCAGGACTACAAGCCACGCTTCTGCTGAAACAGACCACTACAGTTTGCATTTCAGGAAGCTCATCTGTTGTTTTTTTCCCCCAAATATATTAGTTGATGTAATAAAATAGATTAACTCTGGTCCAAATCCCTGCCTGAATTTCTCCACATGGCAGACACCATGGCTGAGTGAGCCAAACAATCTGCTGCATGGAAAAATGCTTCAAATTGTTAATCAGCAAAAGAACTAGAAGTAAAAACACAAGGGAAATACTCTTGGACAACTAAAGAACGCACTTGCAGACATCCTTTCTTATATGATCACAGACAAGACAGTATCCAGCTCTTATAAACTCCACGTAGCTCTGACACTGCCACCACGAAAAGACGTTTGTTTAGCCTCTTGGTCCCCTGCTCACAGCTCCCCACCCATACCAGGTCTGCTCAGACACTGTGGCAGACAGGCACATGCCATCTTCTGACCCCAAATCAGGGCACTCCGCTGCCTTGTACACACCAACATGGTGTGAAGACTTTCAGACTTTTCTCGTAGAATTTAGACTGGAACTAGAACTTAAAAAGAAGATCCAGAGTGGGAGGGAGAGCACAAAACCACCACGAAGCCCTGTGCACTGACCTTGAAACACTGAACTCGCTGTTTCATGGCCACCTGAGCTGCATTCCCACTCCAGTGGACTTTTATGTGGCACAAAGCAGAGTAATAAAGCAGAGAGCAGGGCCTGGGGCTCTGTTACCTTCTCTGTTTCTATCCCATAAAAGCCTTCAGCTGTGCAATCCAACTACAACAGTAACGTCGGGAAAAGGGAACATCTCTGCTTATGGCTAAGGCACCCCTTCAGCAATCCAAAAGGATTAACTGAGGCTTGCACCTGCCATGTTTATGTTCCTTACGGTTCGTCTGACTTCACAGGCTCTCAACAGCCAGCACCTACCCGGGCCTTCTGTCCTTTCTAATGGCTTTTTATCATTTAATGAGCATCTGATTGATGACATTTTGTAATTCGCTGAAGCCAATGCTCGGAACCCTTCAGCCAGCCTCACTCTGGGCACTAGAAGCCCCCAGGACACGTTTTGGGGTCACACCTCAGCCTGCACAGCCAGTCCATTGGGGTGGGAAGGTTTTGGCAAGGGAAGCGCTGCGGGGGTGTCACCGACCTGCCCGTCCGCTGCAGCTCCTCGCAGTCGCCGTGGCCGCCGCCGCCGTGCCCCCCATCGTGGGGTGTGTCTCCGTTCATCTGCACGTTCTCCCCACCAGAGTACATGTTTTTCCTAGGCAAGGACACAGCACGTCACACGGGCCAAGCAGAACCCCGAAGGGCACAGATAACTACCAGCTATGTTACCGTGTGCCTACAACAGCACCTCAAAAGGTGCAGTATTTCGGGAACGTCCTCCCGCCAGCTACTAAGGAAGAAAATACTGAAAATATCTCCAGGACAGGCAATAGGGACAGGCAGGTGCAGGTCACTCCATGCACCCGGAATAACCAAAACACAGGCTCTTCCCATCCCCTCCACATCTGATGCCCAGTGTCCTTCGCCACAGAGCCTCTCTCCTGCTATTACCTCTTATCCGAAGAAGGGAGAGACTTGGGGGGCTCTATCCTAATGGCTGGATCCCATTCCCCAGGGGGGAGCACGATGACTTCATCCAGAAATTCATCGATGCCTGCGATCAGGTCCTGACGGTCCTTGGCTTTATAGGCAATGTCATGGAACACCTGCAAGAAAAAGAGACTCCCTGTGGAAAAGGTTTTCATTTTCTGTGGCCCTGACTCCAGAAACAGCTGCTGAGTTCTATAAAATCAACTTAATTCCTTCTCAGAAACCTCTGAAGAAGTATCAGGACATGTGGCATCAAGGAGGTGTGACCCTCAGAAAGCCCCTTCCTTTGGCCAGATAGCAACAGAGATTCTTTCCTTGCAGGCTTATATCTAATTTTAAGCAAAACATCTATTTCTAACCTTTAAAGATGCTAGGAAAGCAATTATCCATCTCTTTAATGCAAAAAAAAGTTTTCCTCTACATAAGGACTTTCAATTATACTTGGAGAAGACACTTTGACAAAGCCACCTACTTCAGTCTATCAAACCCAGATTCATTTTCAACCCTGTGACACAGAACTGATGACAATATTTACTCAAAAATAACAACATAAACTAGTTTTAGTGAAAGGCCTGGTATTAATCATAAAGAACAAATGAGAGAAGAGGGGGGAAAAACGCATTAATGCTGAATTTTGTAAGAATCTTCTGGACTGTGTGTAGAGGAAGTGGATCAATGCATGTGACAGATGAGCTGGTGGTAGGAAGGGACTTTGGGGCTATGGAAAGCAGACCACTGAGCGACAGAAAGCAGGAGAGCTGGGAGCAGCCGAGCTGTAATTAAGGAAGCGTAGGAAAGTGAAGCAATGCCAAGAAACAAAGCTAATGTGTGGAGCCCGAGGGACGCTGGAAGAAAGAGGCAGTAAATGAATCCTGAAAGCCCAGCCACGACAGCAAGGGCTGTGAGGAGCGAGGAGTGGCTCCTGGGTAACACATAAACACGGCCGGTGCTCGGGGCCCAGTGCCACACACAGCACCACGGCCTGGGGGAAGCAGTCCTGTGGGGATTACCTGGGTACCCCTGGCTGCGGGATACTGGCATGCTAGAATGGGACACAAGGTGCAGACCGCAACAGAATAAATTCAACAATTAGTTCACAGTTGATATGAAAGAGTGATCGCTAGCAGGAAAATACACACAGCGGACAAACCCCTCCTAGAGTCACACTTCTAAAAACCACAAAGCCAGAGGCAATGATTAAGTCAACAGATGGAATTAGGAGGTAACGTGGGTATTTCAGCTTTATGTGAATGCTCCTTCCTGTTGACCAGGCTGGAGGGAAGGACATCATTACTTGGGAGAAACCATTTCCCATGGGAGATGCCAAAACACCTACCTCATCCGACATCAGCGTGGCAATGGCTCGGCCAATCTCGTGATAGGACTTTGCTTTGCCCTTTGGTCCCAGCAGAATGAAGAGAAATCTGACAAAACCAAGAGATTGTTCCCATTTAGGATGGCAAAACAAACTGCTTAGTACTTATACAACATCTATACAGAAATCTGACTGTATAGATGCTGCCAGTGGCCACAAGCTAACTTCGGAGCAGAGGCTACACCCTGTGGCCCACCATGCCCTGTCCACCTCCACGGGGATTTGTTTCATGGAATCACAGAGAAGTCTGTGTTGGAAAGGACCCTAAAGGCCATTTAGTTCCAGTCCCCTGCCATGGGCAGGGACACCTTCCACTAGCCAGGTTCCTACAAGCCGTGTCCAACCTGGCCTTGGACACTTCATTTTTCACATGATCTCTCTGGACAGCAACTACACCCAAGTCACTGCTGAAGAGTTTAAAAAATACCATGATATGAAACCTTTGTCAGTGCAAACATACAGATGAAATAATCTCACCCAGAAGCACCTCTCCCCTTCCAAGGATTGGAATAAATATTATTTTATCTCCCTAACTCAAATATGAAGAGGTACTAAGTTAAATGGCTTATGAGGAGTATTATATCCAAACAAGGACTTTCTGTTCAAAAAAATCTAGAGTCCTAAAGGAAAAAAGGCAGCAAGTTAGTAGGACAGGATCCATAAATACATATTGATTGGCATTACTACATAACACTCCTTAATCGAGTTCTTCACGAGGCGTTTGAGTGTTTTACTTGAGGTTCACAGGGAGGTGAGTAAGCCATACACACCCAGGTCATGTCCTCTGCTCTCCTCCCACCTCCTGGAACTTTCCCTGCTTTACCAGTTCTTATAAAACAACATTCAAGAAAAACTGTTCCTCAGCCAACTCTTCCCAAACTCCAGGATGCAAATTAAGCCAAACATATTAATATAGAAAAAAAAGAGGTTCATAACTTCAGGAGTTGCTGCTTGGCATTCTCCTGGTTTTCCAGGAGAACCATGCACTTTTATAACCCTCTTCTCTGGTAATCCCACCAGCTGGCTCTTTTCCAGCACAGAGCACCAGCACCTGAATGCTCCTGCACTACTAAAACACTCTTGAAAACAAGGTGTCTGTGGCATTTTCCAAATTCTTTGTCCTAATTCAGCTCAGAACTGCTTTCAGTAGGTAGAACAAGATCTTTTCACGGGACAAACATTACAAACACAAAAACATTAATGCATTTTAGGGGCCTGAACTAGATTATGTTTGCATAGATTTAATATCATTTAGTTATGACCATTTCTACCTACAAAAGCCCTCACTCTAGCTGTGCCATATTCCTCCTCTTCCTCTGCTGCAGGCCACTCCAGAATTCCTCCCTGCTGCACACAACACTTGCTGAATTATCCAATGTTCATTTCTGATACTTAACACTGCTAATAATGCTCCAAGGCAGGGAATGTGAGGTTCCACCAAGCTCAAAGTCTCTCAGAAGTAGTAACAAAATCCAATGTTTCAATGCATTGCTAGAACGGCAACTCTGTACAAGTTAAAGGCACCCGAAAAAAGGAATCTCGGCCAAGTCCTGGAGGAAAAGTGCCTTTGCAGTGAAAAGCCTCAGTCGGGAGGCCAGGGAGAACCAGACTCCTGGATCTGCCCCTCGCTTCCCAAGCGACCTTTGGGCAAGTTACTTCACTTCATTTGAGACCTGCAGACACCGGCCTTTCCCAGCTCTGCACACCAGACTGTGCAAGTCTGTGCAGCTTATCTCCAAAAAACATCTTCTCCTGGCTCATTCCTCATCTCTCTCCCCATCTTCATTGCATTAAACAGCAGCCGTGAATACATGATTGTGCATTGCTCTGATGAAAATACAAAGTCATTCCTAAGCCATGTTGCCAGCTCAGGGCTTCCCCAAATGAGGAGTCCCAAGTACTGCAGGATTAAATTCAACACAAGAAAACCAAAGGCCTTAAAGGTTTTTTTCAATCTTACCAGTAAAAAGGAAACTCAGGAAAGGCTGGGATCTCTCTATTCCAACTGCATATCCCTCATTTTTCTATTACTAGCCCCTGTGCTCTGGAGCCAGGGTGGGAGAGCTGGGGGTGTGCAGCCTGGAGAAGAGAAGGCTCCAGGGAGACCTCAGAGCCCCTTCCAGTGCCTAAAAGGGCTACAGGAGAGATGGAGAAGGGCTTGGGACAAGGACCTGCAGTGACAGGACACAGGGAATGGCTTCCCACTGCCAGAGGGAAGGGTTACATTGGACATTAGGAAGAAGTTCTTCCCTGTGAGGGAGGTGAGGCCCTGGCACAGGCTGCCCAGAGAAGCTGTGGCTGCCCCTGGATCCCTGGAAGTGTCCAAGGCCAGGCTGGACGGGGCTTGGAACAACCTGGGATAGTGGAAGGTGTCCCTGCCCATGGCAGGGGGTTGGAACTAGATGGTCTTTGAGTTCCTTTCCCTTCCAACCCAAACCATTCCTTGCTTCTCTATCTGCAGTTGCTTAAGAGCAGGAAATGGTCACCTAACCAACCCAGACAGAGGGGCTGGATTAGCCCTGAGCCAAAACCTGCACGTGTAACCCCTTCCTGCCCGACATAAAACCAACCTGCTGCTTCCTACAGAGAGAGGCAGACTCAGGTCACACTGCCAGTACTGAAACCTGGCCCACGGCAGTCCTGCAGCGCACGGCAGTCCTGCAGCCCACGGCAGTCCTGCAGCCCATACCAGTCCTGCAGCCCATTGCAGTCCTGCAGCCCATGGCAGTCCTGCAGCCCGCGGCA
>VWZT01009306.1:34023-119091 GCA_013397055.1 Pachycephala philippinensis
CCTGCAGCCCGCGGCAGCCCTGCAGCGCACGGCAGCCCTGCAGCGCACGGCAGTCCTGCAGCCTGTGGCAGTCCCGCAGCCCGCGGCAGCCCTGCAGCGCACGGCAGTCCTGCAGCCCGCGGCACTCCCACAGCGCACGGCAGTCCTGCAGCCCGCAGCACCCAAACATCGGCTCCCCAGCGTTAGAAACCCCAGGAGACTGTGCAGTGCCCGGCTGGGACCGTGTGGCGCCCACAGTTTTACCAGGGAGTCAACAGTTTAACGAAATCCAAGGAGAAGCCCCACGGGACAGAAGGCTGGGCACGCCAGAGGCTCCAGCCCCAGCATCCTGCGGAGTCTGCGGGCTGTGAGTGCAGGCCCGCGGCAGGAATGCCGGCGGCACCGGAGATGTTCCATCACAGCTCCTCGCGGCCCCGAGGGGATTTCTTTGATTGAATTTCGTAGGATGCAGCCATGGCAAATGGCTCTTCATCACTCATGAAAGCCACCTAATGAGCCTTCCTGCTTTGATTAGGGCCGGTATTTGCTTTGGAGAACAGCAAATGGATAATACTATTTCCTGGGAAAAACGCTGGCATGGAAGGACATACAGCCTTGATTATTGCTACTGAGTAATGAGGCTGTCCAGCAATCCTGGATCTAACTTCCTGGCTCCCACCACCACAGCAAACAATACCTAATCTTACAACTGCTGAAAAGAACTTGGAGATATGTTTAAAAAACAGTCAGTGGGATTAGAGTTGGAAGCTGAAATATTGAAGCATAGAGAGCCAGGAACGTTGAGGAATGAATAACCTGCTACAAAATGAAGCCACATCTGGGTCCCCACACTCCTACCTTAATACCCAGCGTGTGTAGACAGTTGTGGATGTGGCTGTGAGAAACCACTTAATGCAACTCCAGGAAATACTAACACTGCTACTACCATTAAAGAGCAAAGCTAGATCCTCTTTTCCCTTTGTTTGGTACACAGAAAGAGGCAAGGATTCCAATAGCCATCTAACTTCCACTCCATACAAGGGCTGTGATATTGCTATGAATTCACACAGGGCAGCTTAGACAGCCAGGCATATTCAAGCAGTGACTTCAAATATTTAAGAACACAAGATATATTGCTATTTGTGAGACTGAGATTAATTTGCAACATGAGTCACAATAAATAAAATATTTCTCTGACATTTTTCCTTGAGCCATTATGCATTACAAAGCAACAAGCCCCGATAGAATTGTATGTCCCAGTTTACCTGACCTTTTTTTTTTGCCCCAGGAGGGCCAGAATTGAATCTTTCATTTGATTTGAGCTGAAGAAGAATAATATGTACAGCAAAAATGTGCAGAGGGAATCCGGGACCTGTGCAGAAGGGGCAGGAAAAAGGCCCCAGGAGTTAAATTTAACACTGACAGTGCCCTTTACTACTCAGTTGTTAAGTCAGTGTGTTTGTGTAATGGTTTACTTACAACCAAACTCAGGACCTGAAAATGATGAAGCGGTTTCAGTGAGTTTTGTTACTTTACACCACCAATCCTGACGGTTCTGCATGTCACGGGATAGAAAGCAGTGAGAACATCTTCTGGCCTGGTGTTTTCACTCGATGAGGTGGGAATGCAGGTTCCCTGTCTGGTGCCCTGCCTGGGGGCTGGGTGTCCTTACCGTGTGGGAACAGGGACCTCGGTGAGAGCTCCCAGCATGACCGCCTGCTGCAGCCGCACGAAGGCAATGAAGGGGCTCTCCAGGAAATCCACCTCCCCGACCAGCACATTGGAGGCCTCAGCGTCACGAGGCAATTTCTTCATGAATTTATTCTTCAGCTGCAGCAGTGAAAGAGGAAGGAAAAGAAAATTCAGTTGTGTTGGGCATGTTCTTCTCACCTGTGCACCTCTGCAATATGCACCCTCCGTCTGGATCCAGCCATGGAGAAATGTCATCAACAGGGAATGGGAAAACACTGCAGCAGCCTCTGCGAGACGCCTTTGTTTGAACTTCAGCAGCGGCAGAATTAATTTGGAGTTGAAGGCTTTTGAAAACCCTGCCCTCAGGTGGTTCCCAATCTGCCCCCTCTCCCTGGGTGATCTCTGGAGATGCTCTGTGTGTGCCTGGCGAAGGGTGAATGGAGAGGGAGGATGTACTGCCAGGAGCACCAGCGAGGGGGGAGCACTGAACTGGGCTATGAATCCCTAATGAGCTGTGTCAGGCAACTCAAGGAAGGAGAAAAATGGAAAAAGTCTCAGGAAAACACATGAATTGATTAAACAGGAAGAAAACTGCTGGAACTATCCTACCCCTGCATGCTTCAATGAGGATTACCACCAAAAGAAATACTAAATAAGCATCAAGGAGTTCTGTGGACAAAGTCTGGAAAAGTGCTACCAGTTCTTCCACAGACAAGTGTTTGGGAGCATAGTGGTGGTAAAAAAATAATGGCAATGTAGAAAATCCACAACAAACATCTAATTTACCTCGTCAGGTTGGCCATGTTGCTGAACAAGGATCATTCAGCAACACCATGGCTGGTTTGGACACCTGGTCCAAACGCAGGTGATTCTCTGAGCCAGAACTGACCTGCAGGGTCTCCAGTGGCCACACGGCTCCTGAGGCCGAAGGCTCCAGCCCCTTCAGCCCTCCCACCTGCCCAGCACAGCAAACCACCATCACTAATTCTGAGTTGCCATTATAGTGGGGTTTTTAATCTCCAAATGAGTTTTGCAGCACCACTCGCCACTTTCTTAAATCATTTAGCAGACAGGTGATCAGTACAGTCAGCACTTAAAATCCATTCTGAACCATTCCCCAAAGAAGCTTTCAAAAGATTTGACTCCTCAGGAGCATCCAGGAACAAGGGAGGGAGGAGGAAGCTTCACTTTCCCCTGCCAAATTGAACATCATTCCAACCCAACCACTAATGTCATGTTAAAAGCCACAGGTCTCCAGCACTGTACTTGCAAAAAGGCACAGCAACCCCAAAGTCCCAACTTCCTTAAATGTACTGAAGCACTCGGACCATCAACACCACTTCGGATCAACTGGAAATGAAAGCAGCCCCTAAGTACACACTCCTGAGTAGCACTTAAGGAAGGTTCATTCCCCCTGGAACTTGAACCTGCCTCTGTCTCTCTGTTTTTCTGTCTCTGCCCACACACAGGTTTAAGATCACCTGATCACCTTCCCACAACTTATCCCATGAACACCTGCCTCCAGGGGTACCTTCCAGGCTCCAGGCTGCTCCATCACCCAAGCATACTTTAGAGGATCACTGTGGATATGGGGAGAAACCAGGCAGGCAAAACTGCTCTCTGCATCAAGAAAAACAGCAAAAGTAAATGAAATTCCAGTTAACTAAACTTTCTAAAAACTTTTCCTTTCCTCCAGAAGGGTGGCATTGATTGTACTGGAAGACAGTCATTTTCACTGGAACTCCATGGAGTGAAAGTAGGTCACCCAGGCTGACAGACCTCAAAATTGGGAATGTCTGCTTGCAACTGTGGAGATGAGAAGATGTTCCAACAGGAAAAGCAGGGAATCACTCTCACTATCAAACACAGGACTGCTTTCCCAAGAATGGGATCCAGCCAGCGCCTCCCTGTCCATCGGTCCCCAGGAAAGGCAGGAGGGTTTCTCTAAACACGGCCAATTTCTTTTTTAACTTCAGCACTGGCTTTGGCACAGATCCCCTGTTGACATGGAAACACCGGGTTGAATACACAGTGTCTACACCACAACAAATAAGAAGGGGTTTGTGCCTCCCTCTGACTGACCGTATTCATTCAGAGCCAGGCTGGTCCCACATCCAAGCCCTCTGGAAGGAGAGATAACACCAGGTCAGGAAACTCCCCTTATATCAACATACATTCCCTTTCTATATGCTGTTGCATCAGCTCAGGAATAGCAGCTCCCTGGGAAAACAGATTTCCTTTCATGTCCCCTTTATTTTACATGTTGAGCACTGAAGGAGTCCTGGTGGTTCAGCCACTCGGAGCTGCCAAGGACATTCTAATAGAGCCCAGCCAAAGGATTTCTCACAGGAGGAGGGACTGGAGTGGGAACAGCAGTAGGAACTTCCCCAGCTTCCTATGGTCTGCTGGCACTACAGCACCAGAGGGGCTGATAAAGCATTTCCTTGACTCTTTTCAATCACTTTTCTTCACACATAAGCTGAAAAAATGACTTTTAAATGTTTTTAAAATATTAAGCTGTGGCTGCCCCATCCCTGGAAGTGTCCAAGGCCAGGTTGAACAGGGGTTGGAGCAACCTGGTCTAGTGGAAGGTGACCCTACCTGTGGCAGGGGGTGAAATGGAATGATATTTAAGATCCCTTCCAACCCAATCCATTCTGAGATTCTGGGATTCTACGAATATGGCACTAGAGTAAAACCTGATCCAACAACTTGATGTTCAGGAGCTGGAGAATTCTCCAGCCACGAGAGGTCTTGGTTTTACAGACATAGCTCCAGCACCACTGATGTATCTGGCAACAGAGAGCTGTGAGCCCAGGAGAGGGCCGGAAGCCTAGATGCTCATTTATTAACTGCAATACAGAAAAGAAGAAAAAATTGTCCCAAAATGCCACTGCTTGTCTCTCCAGCTGCAAATGCCTAGGGCATTAACTGCAGCCAACACCTCCTAAATTAGGACAAATGAAGGCAAACCCCTTCTCTGCACTGCTACCTCAGGAGCAGTGCTCTGCCCAAACAAACACAATGAAAGTGAATACACCTCCTCTTCCCTAATTATCCTTATAAAATGCCAAAAAAGCCCAAAGCAAAAAAATTTCAAAAGAGCAAACGCCAAATCCGTGGGCTGTTACTGAAGCTGTTTCTCATCGGAGCGGTTTGAGTCAGAGCCCCGGCACAGCTCCTGCAGGATGCTGAGCCAGCCTCTTTGCAATGCCCATGGATCATGCCATCATTCCCATGGCACAGAGAGCCGGCTGATGCCAACTACCTGACTCAGTAGTCCTAAGTAACACCCCTGAGCCAGGCAGAGCTGTCTGGGTCCCTGGCAGTAGGGATGAATCCGGGAGGATTCTCTGACAGATCAGATCTCTGACATGCATGTGAAACCTGAACCTTACAACATTCAGAGAAAAGGAGCAGGAATGCTACAGATTAAAGGGGTATGCTGGCTATAATTCCCTAGATTGTTAGTTGCACCATTCCAAATAGCATTAAAGGTTGCAGAACTGAAAACTAAGGATGTAGGAAGACAGGAATGTTACTGAAGGTACAAAGAAGTTTCTTCCTCTAAAACACAGGCACACAATCCTCTATCTGTGTAAAATCAGGGACTGATTAGGGATGTAGGAAGGCAGTCCTGCTCCAGGCAACTGCTATAAACCGACCTCACTTGTCACAGTTCTTATATGCACACAAATAAATACAAACTGGGATATTCTGTGTCTCCAGCAGACTCCCACCTGCCTGTATGGCCTCACTAACTGTCCAGCTTCCAGATGGGATGCCCAAATAACAACACCCAGTCTCCCTGCTGCCAAGGCAAGAGAAGCTGTTCTCTTTGTAGCTCGTGCTGCGGTAACAGGATGGATTATTGCCGTGCCTCCTGTGTGGCACACCAAGTCCTGCTCAAGGAAGTTGCCAGGCACCACCACAATGCCACAAACTCAACCAAGGCAGGACACTGAGTCGATCAGCCATGAAAACTGAGCTCTAAGGTGATGTCTCAAGGCGCAGAGGACAAGGCTCCCACCTGTGCAAAGTTCATCAGCAGGACATGGGCTAATTAACTGAGAGGATTTTCGGAACTCTACACTTAGCAAGAAACAGTTCTCACTACCAAGACCCAGGCATTATGTACACTGGAAGTTAAGAACTTTGGAGCATGCTCCCAACTGCATCTATGAACAGATTTCCCTATCAGCGCTACCAAAACATCTATTTTTATACCCAATTCTCCACAAAAGTTCATTATCTGAATTTCCAGAGACACAGGAGGGGCAGTGGGGACTGTCTGCATCGCTGAGAGCAATGCTGTCTGTCTGCAATGCTTTGCCTCAGCTTTGGGCTGGTCTAGCATTAAAGCCCCAATTATAAGGGGATTAAAAATATAACAAAGCAGTTTGTCCAATGACAAAAAGCTATTTTACAATCCTCCTTCTTCCCCAGGTGTGGCTGTGTGTATTAAAGGAAACAGGTATTTTGGAAACACAATCAATACAGATGATGCTACAACACTGCATGACACTAAGGTCAGTGCAAAACACGCTGTCCCCCTTCTCTTTCCATGAAAGTGTATTTATTTAGGCAAATATCTATTTCTTTTAAAAATATTTAACTACTCTGAACTCACTCTTCTACCTCAATTATATTGCTGTGTCTCTTTCAGGATGCACTTACAGAAGATGGTGACCAGCCATTGTTGAAGGACTGGACTCATCCTCAACTGGCCAGCAACGCTGTGTTAACCAAATAATTTTCCAAAGTGACTCTCATTTGCATTCAGAATCACCACGGGACTAGGGAATGCTGAAAGACGCAGACAAAAAAAGAGATTCTCCGAAAGAAACAGTCGGGCTTTGAGAATAACCCACTTTTTGAACCCAGACAAAGGTTTTTTGAAACTTGCACAGAGACCTCATTCAGCCACCAGTTTTCTAAGAGTTGGAATAAACGTACTCTTACCCCTCAGAACCGGCAGCCTTCGGAAAGGACGGAAACACACACAAAGACAGCCCGTATGCCGTACCACAAACATTACCCTAGTCTAAGAAAGAGGTCAAGTCCATGGAGACTTGTCACTAGAGGCCAGTTTTAACTTGATTACTGCATTTTGGAGCTGCTCTCCCACATGACCTGTCAGCACAGCCACCTTCCTGCTGCAACGTGCAGGGGGAGGCGGCACCTTTGTTCCACCAGCTGCTGCAGCAGGGACACATTCCCCTATTGTGCTCCTGCTCTACCCCATGGTTCCTGTGAACACTCAGCCCAGGGTGCTCCTCTGTGGACCCTTGTAACCCCTCAGCAGGAAAAGGATCCAAAATCTCTCAATCCCTGGGTATTTTCCTTCCTTTCTCATGGAAGATGCCATCTATGTGGTGTCACTTGCTTCAGACCTTGTAAGAGACGAACCTGCTGTATTCAAGGATTGGTGCTTAAGCAGTGGAAGATCCAGTCACAGAACTCAAAAATACTCACCTTGCTCACCCTCTTCTTTTTAAGTGTTAAGGTAGAGAGAGCCCTTTCCCCAACATCCAGCTCCTCTCCAAACACATTCCTGAGCGAAGGCTGGACCTGGAGCTTACCTGGTCCTTCTCAGGCTTGTCCGAGATGTCATTGAGGCTGGTGGAAGTCAGGTTTCGGTGAGCCATGGCTGGGCTGCCTGTAAGAACAATGTCGAGACCAGTTAAAGCACCTGCTTGGATCCAGTCAGAACACAGAGGCTCAGGCTACAGCAACACCTTTCCTTGGGAGGCCGATGTGGGGAATTGCAGACCCTGACCAGCTGCTTTCTGTCACTTCACGTGGCACAGGGGAGATTTAAGATGCTAACGCTTTGTCACCTCTGACCCACAGCAGTCACGTGACTCCCAGAACAGAAGAGACCAAGGACTTTCCATAATTCCTGCCTGTGGAAGAAAAGCAAAGCAGCGCCACGCTGCTGACACTGGCACCAGGTCACCCAGGACCCACCACAAATCCATCCCTCCGCAGGGCTAGGACCTTCCAGGGTACAAATCCCTGGCCTCAGCTCTCCTGCGTGGCTGCCATCTGCCCTCCTCAGCATCCCAGACACTGCACACAGCTCATGCTGAGGGGAGGATGGCAGCTCTTGGTCCTTTCAGACAGCCCCTAATGAACGCCTCCGTCGCTCTAAGTAAGCTCATTAACTAAGCTCACGAACCTTAAGCACTTCACTGATTAAAACACCATGTGTGCCACACTGATGGGCCACGAGTCACCAATTCCTGACACCAGATCCTCCACAGAGGTGAAGAAACTCCCCAGAGACACAGTAGAATAATTAAATTTTAAACAATCCAAAATACAAACAAACAACAAAGCAATAGTAAACAAAGACTTTGGGACAGATACAGGATCGAAATCACAGCAGTCAGTATGAATTGTTATAAATTATGCTGAAATGTTCCCATCCCTTCTCATCACGTTTGCAGGAACCTGAAACACAGCACCAGGAGCTTTCATCCCAGAGTTTCTGACTACGAACTTCACTGGATAGAGAGGAAATATTTAAAATAAAAACGGCATTGAAGCATTTCCCAACTGAGGCTGTGTTTTGAAACAATATTTATTTGATATTATTAAAAGGAATGTCTAAGTTGTCAGTGTTCATCAGCTCCCAGCACAAACAAGCTCAATAATAAATCAGCATCAGGAGCAAATAACCAAAGGAGTGGGAATAAAAAATTCTGGACTCCCTAGAGCTGTGTTTTCTTTACAGTGTGTGCGGGGCTAGACTCAAAGTATTCCTTCTTGTGAGCCACCCGGAACCACACTGTACCTGCTGTGTGTTACTGCCACGTCCAGCAACATCAGCACAGCCAAAAGCCAAGCACAATTAGATAAATCATGTATTACAAAAGGAGGATCCCCAGCTTCAACTCTTCCTGCTGTTATTTAAGACCCCACTTAGCTGCTATTTTTTTCCAGATTACACCACTTGTTTGCTTTGTTTATTAGATTCCAAGCTGACTGTTCCCTGGGATATAATGTCCCTTCTCCCAAGGGGAGGCAGCTCGTGCCTTTCTCTCTCCTCTTGCTACCAGCCTCCTTCTCCTAGGGGGGTCAACACAGCCACACAAACTCACGGCAGCTCCAAAAAAACATGTGGAGTACAAGGTTTCTGCTGCTGAGACCCCTGTGGAGGACTTCTGGCACACAACACCCACCCTTATGGTGTTTGCTAACAAAGGATACTTTCCTGATCCAGGCTCAATTCCCATTCTTGTCTCTCTGGCAAAGGTGACATGGGCCTGTCCATGGCTGTGCACAGCCAAGGACTGGTGTGGGAAGTACGGCAGGCAGTCCAAACCCCTCCGTGCTGTTATCTCATCCTATGAATCAGCTCCACAGTAATCTGTCACAGGGAATATCCTGCAATTCAGACTTCAGTCGATTGCTGTGGCCACCGAAGAACACCTCTGTGCCACCAGTGCCATAAGCTGTGCCTTCCTGGGAGGAGCGGTGCGCTCCTGTGGGATCAGCAAGGCTCCTGAGAGTCGTGTCTGACAGAGAGAATGGGAGAGGAGCGGTGCCTGAGAACCGTCCGGCTCACCCCAGAGACATCAAGCTGGCAGACTATTTCTGAGGTTAATTTATATGGAAATTAAAATACTTGAGCCCCTTTAACAGCCAAAGGATACTTCAAGAGACAAAAAAAATAGTGCCATGAGCCAGCCTAGATTCCCCTTGGAAGGGGAGTGTGGCCTGACCTATCTGCTTCATCCCAGATGAAGGAAAAAAGGAAAACAGAATGAAACAGCGCAGTGGAGGGGACAGTAGGGATAATACGAACAGCCAGAGCAGCACCATTCCCCACGGAACGCACCTGCGCTCTTCCCACTGTTAATGCAGCAGCAAGCGTTAGGAGCCCGGCTGGGGGGACTCGCCCCTTCCTCTTCCTCTCCTGGCCCCAGCCCGCCCGCCCCGAGCCCTGCCCAGCACTTACTGAGCCATCCCACGCTGGGGCTGCGCTGCACTCCCAGTTCATCGTCCAAGGTGCGGGTGGCCAGGCAGGG
This sequence comes from Pachycephala philippinensis, assembly GCA_013397055.1. Taxonomy (NCBI): domain Eukaryota; kingdom Metazoa; phylum Chordata; class Aves; order Passeriformes; genus Pachycephala; species Pachycephala philippinensis. The sequence continues at coordinate 43,731 of VWZT01009306.1, forward strand.
CACGGAGCTCTCGAGCGGGCTGCGTGCTTGTGCCAGGCAAGCAGGAGACAGGAGCAGCAGCAAAGAGCAGGAAGAGAGCAAAGTGGAAAAGTTAAAAGAAAAGAAAAGAAAATTATGCCAGAAAGAAAGGCCCAAGCAGTGGTACAGGGAAGCCAGGCAGGAGAGAACGTTTGAGCTGCACGGTGCGGTCACCAAAGCCCACTCATTTAGATCCTGACATCTCCTCTGCAGCTCCACCTCACAGTGTCCACTCAGCAGGGCTGGACACAGCTTTCCATCCCTGCTGTCTGAAATTCAGGCACCTTTGAAGCAGATTTCAAGAAGTGAGCAAGCAGCTGCAGTGCTGGTGGCACTGAGCAGTTCCAGGCTGCAGCACCATCAGGAACAACAGGCTTTTGAAAATAAAAATCAGGTCATGTCCCAGGAGCCAACTTCGAGCATCCTGACCCCATCTGTACATACCCAGGCACACCAATCCATACTTGGAAATGCTCACCATAGTGTGCAATGCTTCCAGTGATGCCAACACATACATTGATAGGGGTTTTCCAAGCATTCCTTGCACAACACCTCATTTCTGATTTCAACTGCTCTCCTCTGTGCTGGTATGTTCAGCTGATGTCACTGTTCAGCTCTAAAGGCACTGAGGTCACAGATCATGGGAAAAACACTGAACTGATTAATTCTGAACCAGAGGAGCCATGGCTGCCCCATCCCTGGAAGTGTCCAAGGCCAGGCTGGACAGCACTTGGAGCAGCCTGGGCTAATGGAAGGTGTCCTGCCAGTGGCAGGGGGCTGGAACAAGATGGTCTGTCAGCTCCCTTCCAACCCAAACTCTTCTAGGATTCTAATGCAGAATAAGACCTTTCTTCCCCCGCAGCCAGGTACCCTCCTGCCCGTGCCTCAGCCGACACCTTGCCAACAGCCTGCTATTCCCACTCAACAGTTTCCAAACCATGCTGCCAGCACAGGGTGAACAAACAGTGCTCAGGAGGTGTTGAGGCAGCACCCACGCAGTGATGGGACCGTGCCATTATTTATGGTGGTTAAACACACACACACTTAAACACATCACAGTTTTCTACAGCATCTGCCAGCTTGGGTTTAGTAGGATTTGATCCTTTCTCAGTTGCCAAACGCTCCCACAGGTGTTAAATTATACAAAACGCTGGCAGGCACGAAGCTCTGAAAGAAAAATGTCAAAAATGGATAGCAAATGTCATCACAGAAAGCTGGTAAATATTGATCAGTCCTCAGGCACCTGCAGAAAGGATGGGGACCGCAGATCCCACGTTACACCATGGCAAACCCCAAGGTGTCCCAGCTGGAGAGCTGCTAGCCAGGTGTGATGTACTGCTCCAGGGGTGCAGGACAAGGGCTGTGCCAGGAAGGGACACAAAGAACTCTTCAAGAGCCACTCAACAAAACCACACGCACGCACAAAAACCTGCCAAAAACCCCTGCAGGAGTCCCATCAACATGTAATGTGGAAATATCCTTCCTGAACACTTCATACAGCTCAACCTTCTACCAATGGAAGCAAGGAAAAGTGCTGTGCCTTCACAAGGTAACATGGAGGAATTGCTTAGTCCAGCTTTGTCTGCCCAGATTTTTGGCCATCATCTTTTTCCTACTGAACAGACAGCAAAGGAGTGTTGTGATTTATCCTCCTCTATCCATGGCACACAAGAAACTACCCTCTTTTTCCCAGTTCCTTTCCCAGAGCAAAGGGATTCCTGAGAAAACATCCTGCCACAGCGTGACCCATGTCAACCTGTATGATGCAGCAACGAAGAGCAGGTGTCAGAGCACACCTTGGCCGTGTCCCTGCCCATCTGATCACTACCTTCCCTTCAAACAGAGCAGTGACATGAAAGATGGGGGCTGAGGATGACTCGTTCCCAGGGATCAGAGCCACTCCCATTTCTAGAGAGCACTGGGAAGGGATAGAGATACTCCAGGATCAGTTATGGCAGGGAGATAGGCAGTACATCATGCTTTCTTAGGTTCCTGAATTTCTAGATGTATCTGGGATAACTGCATGGGGCTCATTCATCTCAGAAGCTGGAAATAAGAACATTTTGGAGCCCCTAAGACATCAGTTATTTAAGCACTCTGAACTAAGTGAGATAGACGCACCTCAGGATCTTTTCGAGCAAAGGTCCAGGGTGGCTCAAAAAATTTCCAAATTTGAGATCTAACAAGTAGATCCCACCCCTGGAAGTGTTCAAAGGCAGGTTGGCTGGGCTTGCAGAAGGTGTCCCTGCTGAGCCAATCAAGCAGGGAGGCGACTACAGCAGCCTGTAAAGCTGTTGTGCAGAGGGCAAGAGGATGCTCAGACCTGGTGGCAGCATCGATATTGGATGGAAGTTTCACTGACACTGAAATGAAAACAAACACCTCCCTGGAAAGAAACTCTAGGGAAATTTAGGAGTGCTTGGGGCTGGCAGCACAGTCATTATGGTGATTAGCTATCTTAAGAGACAGCTGCACTCCCGTTGGCCTCATAAAATTTTTACCTGTCTGAAGGACATGTGAGGCACTCATTGAATCCAAGGTATAACCTGATCAGATACGTTCTGTAGTTACTTTTTCATTAAAGTGTAAATAATAAATAGCAGTAACAACTATTCAGGAGGTATTTCCTCCTGTATGTCAGTCTCAGCCTCCTAAAGCCTCAATGCCCTTGTAGTGTCATGGAACAGAGTGTGTTACACATCCTCAGAACACATAAATAGCCTAGCAGGGGCAGCAGAGACAGAACAACATAGGAGGAGTGGCTGATGGCCAGACCAGGAAAGAACTCCTGCAGAATCAGTCCAACTGAGCCAGGACCTGCACAGCCCCTTCAAACAAGAACAAGAAATGAATGAAATTGAAATCACTTAAAAACCAAGTAAAGAAGGCCCTTAGCCATGAAAAATGAGCAGGGGCTGAGTGAGAATGTGAAGAATGCCCTTTGTCAGCATCACCCTTCTTGGGATAAGCTCTGCCTACGTGCAGGAAAGGGGTTTGCAGCCGAGAGCTGAGGGCATCCCCTACACAAGGCGACTGAAGCAACCGAGCACCAACAGCTGAAGACATGTCAGTCTGGTGTTCAGCCTCCCACACACCATGGCCACAGGCCAGGATCCTGCTCCTCACAGCAAACCTGGCCATCAAAGGTCCAGAAAGGGTCGGAGTCACGGAGGTGGTAACAGAAAGGAGACGCCTTCCATCCAAACCATGGGGAGCACACCATGGGACGGCATCCAACAAGGCCAGACTGGCTGGGGCTTGCAGCAATGTGGTCTAGCAGGAGTCCCTGCCCACGCCTCCTCCAGTTTTAGGACTCACCTGGCCATGCTGAGCCCCTTCCCTAGAGCTGTAATTTCCTCACAGTGCTCCCTAGAGTCCAGTCCCTGTCCGCTCCACGGGACTCCTGCAGGGATATTCACCTAGAACACTCCCTTGGTTCGCATTACTGCACCTTGTGTACTCACTCCAGCGCCACTTATCGAGGCACCCATACATGACAAGAGCATCATCCAGAGCAATGAACAGTCTTCACATGCACACACACTCCTGTTACAAAAGCAAAGGATGATCCAAGGTAGGAAGTACTAATGAAGTGTGCAAATAGGTTAGGGAGGGATGTTAGGACGAGTTTTAGAAGCCAAACACAGCAAGCTAAGAGGCCTTCAGTGGAGCAAGAAGAAAAGAATTTCTTCACTTGCTTTTATTTCTGGGTATTTTAAAATGGCAACTTTTAGCCCAATTTCCAGACTGCCACAGGAGACAGTTGAGTGAACTCCAAGGCATGACAAGAGGCTTAAAACTCCTCTTTTTTTTTATTGCCATGAGCAAGAAGACCCCAAATCTCCACACAGGGGTAAGCACTGAGTCAGTGCCCAGGCCTCTGTAGCTGTCTGCATCCACACACACACACACACACACACACACACACACATTTAGGGACACCACTACCAACACGGCACTACCTACTACACCTTTTTTAGAGAGAAGAAGGGACATATTCACAATACACACCACAAAACTATTTTAGGACGAATAAAGCAAGATGGAAATCAGCTTTACCCCACTGGACAATGATTGTATGGCAATAAAATGCAAGCTAGATGTTACTGCCAGGTCATATTTGATTCACAGTGCCACCGACACTGTCTGTTACAGACATGGAATGTGCATGGACGCTTCGTCTCTGCCCAAATATTTCAGGTGATCAGCCTTTCAAGGTTCAGGCCCCACCAGAGTTTTTTGCAAATCTCTCTTTCCTATGGTTGCTCCTAAACCACCTCCTAGATGCCAGCTGCAAGAGCACCCCTGCCTTCCTGCCTGCCCCCCGAGTCCCTGTCAGTCCAGTGAAGATGTGGTTAGAGCGCCGTGCCACGGCCGAAGCAGCCTGCAGAGCCCCCGCTGATGTGCCATCAGCACGGTCTCACTACTCCCACGGGGGTTAGAAAAGCAGAGTCAGGGCCACGCAGTTAGTTCTGGGCGGGCAGGGCAGGCGGGTTGCTGTGACAGAGAAGGCTATAGCCAGGTAGCCTCTGCATTACCATTATCGGGGTTGGAAAACATCCTACTTGCACTGGAGACGGTCTTTCCAATGTCAGCCAGCGAGCGCAGGTTGGATTTCTTGGTCTGGTGCCGGTGCTTCCTGAGCAGTGTGTAGGTGACCTTGTCCTTCAGTTCGGATTTCAACAGCCCCGTCTCGATCTGATTGTCAACGATCATCTCTGTGACAGGCACAGGAAGGGGGAGGCAGGAGAGAGCAAAATTAACCAGAGAGCTCAAAACTGCTTCCAGGGAGCGCAGAGAGAGAGGGGTGGATAATTTTTACCGTGCCTTTTTGAAGGCTTTCTTACCATCTCAAAGCCAGGTTTTATTTGTATGAACATCCCTTTTAGACATTCTTCTTGAAACAGAACATGAGCATTTCCACCCAGCATGAGCCACTAACACACACCTATTGCACTGAGATTCCCTTCTGCTATTTCCTACATGCCACGGAGACTATTTCAAATACCAGAGTAAGATGGTACTTCTATCAGACTCAACAAGGCCTGAGTTCACCTCGCAGGCCCTCAGTAAAACCTAATCTAAAGATAGGAAGAAGTCCCGGAGATGAGGCACTAATTAAATCATTCACTTGCAGGACTGAAGTGATGGCAACTACAAATGGCAGAACTTGCTCCAGTTACCACAGGATGTATTATATGGCTTTACCTTTCATGAAGTCACCAGGAAAGAAAGGCCCCCAGTGTCCTCAATGCCTGCTCACTTCCCATGAATTCCCTCCTTTCTCCTCCCCTATCCCAGAGGAAAAAGGCAAGAAGGTGGCCAGACTTATGAAGAACATCCCCTGTGCAGTAAATCTCGCATGAAGTTGTTCCCTTCATGACTTGAGTTCACGCGCTGTCCCCCGAGGGCAAGTGGCAGCTCATATTTGTCTGCTGGTAACTTTTATTTGTGCTAATAATAAAAGTTATGGGAAGGGGGAGGCAGGACACCCATCACATTTGTTAACTCAGTGAGTCAGAAAGTCATCCTCTACGTGCTGCCCAAGAATTAATGCCTCTTCAAATCCCTAGGGAAGAGCCTAGTTCTTCCTCTCAAATTAAGACAGGGTGGGTATATGCACGTAGGCACCCTTACACAAAATGTTTGGCAAAAGGCTGACTTTTGGGAAGTGTTATTTTAATACAACCTTTTCTTGCTCATGGTTTTGGTAAGTGATTTTTGGAGTATTTCCTTCACAGCCTTCATTCAAGTTTATCCTTCTCTATCTGGCACTTCCCCTCCCTGTTCCTGATAAAACACAAACAACAAAAAGAGTTTTTCTTTGGAGTTTTCCTTTCCTGTGTGTCACTACCAGACACCAGCCAAGTGATCATGATTAAATCATCCTGGAAATCCAGTCCTGGATATCCCTACCTGTCTGATTAAGGGTCTGGACAAGCAAAAACACCCCGTTCAGGACAGTGTCGCAGTGTCACAGCAACAGCAGCCACTGATGTGTAATTTAATCTCCTAGGAATTAGATTTAATTTGGGTGTTGAAGAAGGAGATTGAAGGTGACATCTCGCAGGGACTTCAAAAGAAAATCTAATGTTTGAGGGTTTAAGGTTTCGGACCATGAACATCGGCTTCTGAAGCAGGTTCAGCTTCAGCAGAAAACTTGAGAGGTTCTTGGAGGGTTTATTTTGTTGAAGTTTTGCAAAGCTGTGCATTTGGATACACAGACACGAAAGCAAAGGAGGATAAATGTCACCATAAGCACTTGCAAAACAAAGTTCAAAACTCTGTATTTAACACCAGAGGCAGCTTTTGTAATTCCAAGTCTTACAATGTAGTGTATGGGAGAATTCCATGCCAGGATAATTTTGACCTTGCTTCCTGAGATGATCATTCAAAGCGCTGAGTTTTGGCAGAGGAAGTATTTAATTTTGCTCTTTAAGATGTCTTCATGTAATGGCTCTTAAACTCAGCATTTTGGTTAAATGTCCCTCCACTGGATGGCTCACTTGGAAAATTTATTTTCTGTAAGTTCTCACAGGCCACGGGCAACATGATCTGGCTCTCAGCAATGTCACCGAGCGTCGCCCCAGGCCACAGCTATTTTGACAGTACAAAATCTGCCCTCCCACTGTGCAGAGGGGAGCGCCAGCTCATGCTGGGGGTGGGGGGGCATCCATTCTAAACACAGCCCCACCTGCCTTCAGTGGGCAGCTGAACACCTCACCCAGGAGCAGATCCTGGCCCAAGTAGTTCTGCATGAGCGGTATCTGATAGGCATTTCTGCCCCCAGAGATGGGGCCCTTTCATGCGTCACCTTTTCCATAGTGAACATAAATTAAATTGATGTCTTTTACTCTTCTTCCTGCACTGAGAAGGACTCTTTTCATCTATCTGTTAGTCCTTTTCCAGGTAGTTTCTAGTTTTCCCCTCTTATTCCTTCTTTCTTTTTGTTTCTTTTTTTATTGAAAAAGCAGCACTTTTTCATTAAAGCCATCCATAAAACCATATCAGGGTTAATCAAAACTTGTGAGGAAGGGGTGACGGAAAGAGTCAAGACAGGTGTACTTACCCACCACCTGTGGGAGGGAAGAGGCCTCCATATCCAGCATGATGGAGCCCTTTTCTATGCACGTCCTCAGCTCGAACAGGCTGTGCAGAGACAAGGTGGCCACGTGCGGTTTGCTCCATCGCTCCCCACCTTGTTCTACCTTCTCCTCAAACTTGATCCACCTACGACAGGGCAGAGCAATGAGATCGGCTTAAAGCTCTTGGCTCCTTGCAGGGAAATAAATCAGCATTTCTGGAAATAAGGCAACTTGTCCTTCACTATCTAGGCAGTTCTGGTTTAATAGTCGGACTCCATTGTCCTAGAGGGCTTTTCCAACCTAAATGATTCTGTGATTCAAATTCAGGCAATAAAATATGGAATCAGCCACCGCCAAGATGCAAGCAGCATGGAATACTGCTGTCTCATGCCCACAGGCTGGCAAAGGGGGGAAGAGAGAAGCACATCCCAGCCATGTCTGAAGGTGCTCTTAGAGAACAAGTAAGCCACCAAAGGAGAAGGCACAAATTAAGGGACTCATTCTTTCCCTCCAGCTGCTGTTTAATGATTGAACCAAGCATGTCTGAAAAATACAGAAAAATTATCTCTAATGGAAGCCGAGAGCAAAGGTTAAATCCTGGTCTGTGCAAAACACTGTTTACACCCCTAAAACTACATCCCAAGAGCAGGGAAGCAGGAGGCTCCATCTCCCTGGGCTGCAGCCCATCCCCACTTCCCCCTGCAGCCTTGACCCTGCCCTTGGCTCCGCTGCCCCGAGCACGCAGGGATGGGCAGCCGGGATGGAGCACACGGCTCCTGGTGGGCTGGGGGATCTCACCTGGCCCACACCTGCTTCCTTTCCACAGCACCCAGCAACGGCCTTGGTGTAAACCAGGGGTGCAGGAAAAGGTGGTTCAATCTGCCCTAATGGCAAAGCAGAAATGCTTTTTAATCCCCTCTTGAGACACCATTTTAATATATGTGGAAAATGAAAATTCCAGTGACTAATATAAAGGGATTATTAAGAAAAAACCCCACACACATAAGGTAAGGAAGCTCATAAATTTGTTCAAAAGAATATTATTAACAGCAAGTGAAGTTATCTCTAATCCCGAAAAATGTATTACTTGAGGATTAATCAATTATGCTTCCCAATTGCAATAATCTCTTTTTGAGACTTCATTTCTTTAGAGCTGCTTTTTAACTCAAGCTAAAAGACCAATTTTTATCTCCAATTAATAAGGTCCTTTTAGTTCACAAAAACTAAGTGTTTCCTAGGACACCTGAGGGACCTGGGTGGATGCAAATCTGTGCACTTCAGGGGCTTTGTGTGATGTGGGACGGAGTCACATTTACCCACATAACAGCAGGAAGTCTGTGAATTACCTGTGTTTGTCTTTCCAGAAAAAGTGATTACTCACAACTATCAATATTTGCTCTTTGTTTACTTTTCTCACTACAGTCCACAATCCCAACACAATAAACCAAATATCAACTTGCAATCCTGGGTGAACTAATGCCTGCTCTATTCATGCAATCAGAGAGTGGTGTGGGTTGGGAGGGACCTCAAAGCTCACCTGGTTCCAAACTGCTGCCATGGGTAGGAACACCTTCCACTAACCAGGCTGCACTAACACGGGAATGCCTGCATTCCAGAGGTAAGCAGAAAAAGGAAAAGACCTGCAGCAGCTGGAGGCCCCCAGCCTGTCGTGAGGCTCAGTGAAGTATCTTTGGGGACCAAGACACGTCCACCATAGTGTGGGGACTGTGTTCTATAAGGAAAGGAGATGGCAGGAAGGTGATAGGATTACAGAGAAAAGGAATTCGACAGACTGTGGGATGGTGGATATAGGTTTTTGAAACTTCTACTATGATCTTTTTTGTTGTATAAGCTGTGCCAGGAATTACATTTTTATTCTTCACCCTTTTACACCTGATAATATCAAAACAGCTTTCACGGGGCTGTTGGCAGTGAGGTGCAGCAGACAGACAGGAGGAATGTGTAGATGTCAGAACAGAGCAGGAGGGAGATGAGGAAGGTAATTTGATTGTTTGTTCTCTCAAATAGGAGTGCAGCCTTAGCCCTGCACCAGTGTGCAGGCAGTGCTGCTCTGCCCAGCTGGGAGCTGTGCAGTTCTACACTGGGGCCAGGGGAAGCATCAACCCCACAGGGTCTCCTCTGTCCTCTCCTGTCTCCTCCATCCGCACAGCCCTGCACTTTCCCTGTGTTCAGCACCTGCTCATGCATCTTCCCTGTTGTGGGGGAGCTGTTCTGCAGCATCAGATGTAAAACAACCCCAAAAGACTTGGCAGATCCTGTGCCCGCTGAAGCACAGCGCCAGACAGCTCTGGATGCACTGGGAGACGCTCAGGAGCTCTCAGGAGATTCTGTAGTGCAAGATTAAGTAATTTCAGGAACGTACTGAAAAATCCTGATCAGACACTTTGTAAGATCACTATCCACAAAACAGCCTGCAAGGCAGGAGGTTGGGCCAATTTAGGAATTAAACACCACTGCAACAGGGTGCTTCGTTACATTCTGTGTAATTTATACAAAGAATCATGGATCCATTCAGGTTGGCAAATTCCTCTAAGATCATCCAATCCAAACATTAATCCAGCAAAGCCAAGGCCACCACCAACCCAAGTGCCTAAGCATCACATCTACACATTTGTTAAATCCCTCGAGGGATGGGGACTCCACCACCACCCTGGGCAGACAACCCTTTGGCTGAAGAAACTTTTCCTAATACCCGACCTAAACCTCCTCTGGCACAACTTGAGGCTGTTTCCTCTCATCCTGTGGTTTGCTGCTTGGGAGAAGAACCCCAGAGAGAACCCCACACACAGCTCAATGCAGCACTTCTACCAAAGATGTGTAAAAACACCTAAACCCAGGAACTATTGAACTGATGGTAAGAGGGAAGAAGAGGAATAAAGGGAGAAAAGGATGATCAACAAGTCAGAAGTTAGAGAGTAAAAGGAGAAGAGCATTAAGTAAGTTCCCCAAGTGACTGAGAAGCAAAAATAAAGCAAGATAAGGAGTAAAGGAGTAGGTGGTGGAGCAGCTCACTAAATCACAGGTAAAGAAGATTAAGGTGACCAAACGGGCTAACTTTGAACACGGACAGTGCAGTGCCCTTAAGCGGGGGAGGTGGGGAAGGAGCTTAGCCCAGCCACCATAAAGGAAAACTCCCAGGCTCAGTGAGGGCAATTGGGAATAGGTCAGTGGTGCTCAGATATAAACTACATGTAACTTGTAGCAGCCAGATCCCAAAAACATCCCAGCTTTTTTGTCATGGCTTTTTGACCAAACTAACAGCAGCATCAAAGAACCCAATCAAGGAACTCAAAGCAAGCAACCCCATCTAGCATTTAACATGTGCCTTGACTAATTTCTTCACAAGAAAATACCTTTAAGTTTTTTTTCCTATTCAAAATGAATTCCATCAGTAACTCACTAGGACAGGGACAGTCAAAATTTCGCAACCTGTGGTGCGAGGTGGGACCAGGCTCAAAAGCTACTTTGGGACAATAGTACTGAAGCAATTTTGACTCAGGCAGCAACTTCTGGCAATTCCAACCAAGACGTGTCACCCTTTGCAAAGTGCTACTCAGCCCATACTTTTCTCTCCACAGGCAAATTATTCCAGTCAATCTGGCGTTCTATTTTTTTCCTAGTTTTTCTTTTGGAATATTTAAACAAACCCTCAAATTCTCTCATTTATCAAAGAATGGTAATTTGAACTATACAGGCTCCTTTCTGTGGCTTCCCCGTGCAATCCTGCAGCACAGGTATTACCCAATGGAATGCTAAAAAATGAATTTCCCCTGGGAGCAATGCTGGCTGCCCTTCCCTTTCAGGGTAAAGGAAAACCAACCCACCTTGCAGTCTCCTTCCACTCCATCTCCTGTCCATCGACAGCCAGAAGTTCGTCCAGCTCGGTGAAGAGCTGCGGGGGCGCAGGGCTGTCATCTTCCTCTCCGAGGATGAAGCGGATGCGCTCGGCGGCGGGGGAGACTGCAGAGGTGAAAATACTGCGGTTAACGGCCTGCGAGATGACCAGGGACGTGCGGCTCCTCTCCTTGCCCTGCCCAAGGCCATTCAGCTGTTTCTCCAGGCTGCCTTTGCCATCTGACATCCTCGTCGCTGCGGACGCAGGGGCGTGAGCGAGGGTGCCTCTATCTCCCTCTCTCCCCTTCCTTGCCTCTCACTGAACTTCTTACAAGTTCAAGCTGGGAGTAAAGTTCAGGAAAACTTGTCTCTTCCTACAGACCTTAACTACGTTACAGCAATTTGCAGCCCTTGTAAAAAAAAGCACTATGGAGCTCAGAACCAATGTGCTCTGTGGCGCTGCCCAGGGACCTGCCGCTCTCTGAGCAGCCCGGAGCCTTCACCCCCTTTTTTATATGACCTAAAACCAGTTCCAGCCAAACCAATTGGGGGCTTGCTGGCACAGCATCCCACTGCTGGCTTTCCCCTCCCTCCCTGCCAGCCAGGTTTGGGCTGCCATTGGCCTGCAAGGCAGGCTGGAACTTCCCCAGCCCACCACTGGAAAACACAGGAATATTTAACAGAAGGGTAGTCTCGTCTATACATGAAGAATGCGACCCAATGCATTTAGTCAGGCACCAGTGCACTGAAAAAAACAACTGGTCCTGGTTGGAAAAGACTGCCTGTTTAGGCAAAAGAACTATGTTCAACACACAGCACAAGCAAGGTCTGTTTGCATTATAAGCTCGAGAAAAAGGACAGAAACCCTTTCCTGGTTAAGGATTCAAAATTCAAACCCGAGAGCATCACTGTCCCCATCCCAAGGCCTGAGGGCATCTCCTAAAGATAACTGGAGCCCACACCACCAGAGTCACCTTGCTGGAGGGCTCCTTGGGGTCTACAGCCTTTTTCTGAGCTTATCACTTTAAAACAAAGGTGTGACCACGTGAAATTTTAAGACAGGCATCCTTTCTGCTGGATGTTTATGAGCATTAGAGACACACAGGAGACTATGAACTTTGAACAGTTCTGCTAAAAACTCCTTTCTTTTCAAAAGATCAGCTGGCTGTCTCTTGCAAAATAATTAATTACACCAGGCGTCCAACCACATTGATTTTTCCAGAGTAAACAGGGTCTCAATTTGCAATGGGAAAAAAGAAACCAGTAAAAAACATGCCCTTTACTCCTTTTTCTTTTCCTTAAATAAACTTTCACAGCTTTCTTCCTAAATTACTCAGTTAGAGTGACGATGCTTCCGTAATACAGATTTCTTTTCGACTGAAAGTATATTTGTAATCGTAAATGCCCTTGGAATCTCCTGGGAGCCAAGGACCTTTCCCTGCTGCTACAGCAGCCTCCCCACCACGAGGCATTCAACTTCCTGCAGGCTTCAGGAAAGCAGGAGAGGGACTTCTGACAAGGGCCTGCAGTGACAGGACAAGAGGGAATGGCTTCACACTGCCAGAGGGCAGGGTTAGATGGGATATCAGGAAGAAATTCTTCCCTGTGAGGGTGGTGAGGCCCTGGCACAGGCTGCCCAGAGCAGCTGTGGCTGCCCCTGGATCCCTGGAAGTGTCCAAGGCCAGGCTGGATGGGGCTTGGAGCAACCTGGGATAGTGGAAGGTGTCCCTGCCCGTGGCAGGGGGCTGGAACAAGATGCCAGACTATCCATCCATACCACGTATGTTCCATTGTCCTCCCCCTTTACCTGCACTAATGAATCTCAATATACTTTTATATTCAAACAGAATTCGAGTATAACAGCTAGAAAACAAATAAAATACATGTCCATCCTATTGCTTCAAAAAGCAAGGCGGAGCACAGAAGTGGCTGCTGCTTGGAAGAGGCTGTAAGAGAAGGGACTGCAGAGCTTCTTGAGCTGTTGAAGGCATCCACTGGAGCCAATGGGAAAAGTCTCTCGAGTCATTTTGAAGTGGTTTTACTATACAGAAGCGTTACCCTGATATTCCCATCCATAACATGATCATTCCACAACATTTTGCCCACTGAGCCTGGGTGCCCATCGTCCGTCACCCCTTCTTTCTTGCCTTCCTCCTTTCTCTGTTGCTAATTTCCCATTATCCACACTTAGGGCCAATGATAAGGTTCACAATCCCATTAGGGCATTTGCTGGGTCACAGGTCCCCGATGCTCGCTTGACCACATGTTCTTTATTGCAATTTTGTGGGTTAATGGGCCGTTTATGGGTTGTTTATGTGCTCTCTTTAGCAAGGAGAACATATTTTCACCTTAATCCTCAGGCGAACACTGTGTGCTCAGCGCGGGCGGCCGGCTGAGCACCGGGCTCAGGGACTGGAGAGTTATTAACCCGGGGAGTGACCCCTCAGCCCTGCCTGCCTGACCTTTGAGCACCACCTCGCCAGCCTGCCCCAGCCTTGGCCATCACCTTCGCTTCCACCTCGGCCGTCCAGCTCAGGAGCTGCTTAAACCAGCCCCACTGACACCAGGAGCAGCTCAGGCTGGTCAATACTGTTTTCCTTGCTGTCTTATTCAAGAGAACAACCTGATGGTCAGCAGACATTTGCAGCAAAGAAAAGGCTAATCCAGAGATTTAGATGGCTGGGGTTGTATTTTTCCCCTGAATGGGAGAGGAATTAAGATATTAATTGCAGAGGGTTGAATGTTCCAACACAACATGGATACAGAGGCAATGCCATCCATGGGTGATGTCTCTCACTTCCGCCTCTTCCCTTTCCTGTTCCATTCAGCCACACACAGTCCATGAGGCAGCCTATAAAATCCGTAACTTGTACAAAAGCAAACACATCAGCAGTTTCTCCAAGTTCAGCTCAGGCCAATTCCGAGCACAACGTATACCCTCGGGTTCCCAAAGGCAAAAATCAATCTCCATCAAGAGAGAGGAATCTCACGGAGTTCAGAAATAGGGAGAGACACGTTCTAGCACAACAACCTCAAATCAGGCATGGCTGAGCTTCCCAGCCCTGCTGCGGCCATGGCTTTGGTGGCAGCCCTCCCTCGCTGCCTGGTGCAATGGCAGAGCCACACATGGAAATGCCGGGGGGGCTTTGTGGCATTGGCCCCAATCCTAAAGTCACCTCCTGCTTCCGTGCCAAGGGCCTGGCTGGTGGTGGGTGGAAGCAGCTTCAGCCTGGCTCTCTGGGTGTACAACACTGCCTCGGGATGGAGGACAGGGGGTATCTGTGTTGATGCACAAGTTAAACAGTCTGTTCTCCACTCAACCAACCCACCTTTCCTCCTGCTTTTTCAGCTGGCTGTTACCAGGGACACACACTTCTGAAGACCCTGGGTACCTGCACCTCATTCAACTGCTTCCTCCATCCGAGGCCAAAGGGACCATCAGACATGAAGTTCTCCGTTACTTCTAAGCGCGTCGGCAGCTACAGAAATCCCCGAGAGACCAGGTGCAAATCCCTCCCCAGAGCCTGTGGAACTGGTATCGAGGAAAGCTGTTTGTCAAACGTGCTTTCCAGGCAGGCTTATTAAAATAGGACATGATCGTACTCCCGGTCCTTTCTGGGGCTGCCCTTCCTCTGCCAAAGCTTGGGTCAAACCCATCTGCCTTCAGAGCAGTGACACACTTGTGCAGACACCTGTAACAGATTTAAGCTTGTTTCCTTTCCAGTTCAGCTGACTTCCCTTCCAAAATTCTCCATTACCAAAACCAATTTTAACTGTGTGTCAATGTCAACACAAGACACTGGCTAAAGGCAAGCAGGGAGGGAGGCTTTGATGGCCCACAGTCCCACCAGCTTCCTTCAAAGACAAACCTGAATGGAATCCCACCTAAAACCAGGAGTCGCTGAAAAGAATCCCCTCGGACACCTCTGCTGGTTTCTGTACAGCATCCAACACACTGGTCAAGGCCACAGGGTAAGACAAGGCATGCTCTCCCGCTTCACCAGCAATACTGTCCAGCATTTCTGGAGCACACAGACCCTCCATGCTATTCCTGCACCTTTACAGGTAAGAACTGTTATTCCCGTTATGGAAAGGAGAACGATCACTTCAGGTAACACCAATTTCTGCAGAAAAGCCCAGGTGAGAACTGATTTCCTGATTCCGCAAGTGCTCCACCAAGCACAAGCATCCCCGGGCACCATCGAAGAAGCCAAGTGCATGTGGATTTATACATGACATCTGCTTTTGGAAAGCCTGCACCAGGAACACTGCTCCGAGGCTGCACACCAGCCTTTTCCAGGGTCCCACAGAACCACCCCTGGGTGATCCGCTCCGCAGCTAATCACTCTAAGCAAGCGTGAGAATTTCTCTTTTGCTTGTTTTGCTTCTTTGCTTATGAACGATTACTTTTTGACCCCATGCCGGGGCGGGCTGGCTGTGAGGCAGATTAGACTTTCCACAGGCAGGACTTGGCAGCCTGTGTGGGGAGGGAACGCTCCCCACACTACCCAGATCCTACCCCAGGCCACTTCTTGCATGACTGTGGGGCGCAGAAAATGCTCTTCAAGGTGCTTGATCCATCTTGGAGCAAATCTACCCCACCCCTTGATCGTGCCCCTTCCCAGACATAACAAACAGCACTGCCTCTGGAATAATCCATTTTTTGCTGGACTATTGGACTGCATGATTGTACATGTTTTGCTGTAAGCTCCTCTGCAGCATGTGGCATATATTAAGTGTTTGATCTGTAAAAAATCTTCAGTATTAGACAAATTCTTACTAATACTGTGTTCTCTCAAGTGCCAGAAGAACGGCAGCATTTACGTAACGCTTTGCTGGGCATTCTCAGCTCCCTTGGTCTTTGGTGCTGTGCCTACAGATACTTCATTAAAACATTCCTTGGAAATGCAGGAAGAGAAAAAGGACCCTTCTAACAAAAATGTTTCACATTAACTCATCTATGGATGCAATGTGGACAATCAGTCCGGGAAATTTCTAAACAAACCCAGCACTATCTCATGAAAATTTGGTGACCCTTATCCTAAAAGGCAATTCCTATAAAAGAAGACAGCCTGCCAATTTCATCCACATAGCTATGATGGAGAGACCACCACATGCTATACCCCAAGTCCCATGATGAGCTTTTTCCAACATTGTTCCACTTGAGGGATACTCTGCCTTCAAAGACTGACCGTTTATTCCAGCTGCAGCCAAACCCAATAATATCTACATAACCTGCCAGAAGCAGAGGCAGCTGCAGAATCCCAAGGAAATGGGAACGGATAGCCTCCCACAGACACACAATTAGCCAGCTGAGCCAAACTGAGTATTTTATGTATTAACAATGTGAGGCTCTGCCTGCTCCCATCAATGCCAGGCTCCCCTGATTCCAAGGGTGCAGAACTGGGGGTATGTGGACCATGCAATTCCCCCTGTGTATGCCACAGCTAGATGCTAATCAACAGTGACTGGCTCTCAAACTGATAGAAAAACAGGAAATTTGTCTTTCTATATCACATTTTAAAAATTTTCTAGATTCTCTGAGTGCCATTCTTAAATGCATTAAAGGCAGCAATGCCTCTGACACTTACTTCTACAAACCAGCTACTTCATAGTGACAAACCATACTGGTTATAAACCCTGATATAAACTACACCACAAGCAATTCATTGCAAAATATGGATAACAAAGGTATTTTTGGACTAGTCCCCGAGATCAGCCATTTTACTTCCAGTTGTGTCAAACTGCTACGGCAGCACATTTTTAAGGAGCTATTCCTGAGCAGTTGCCAAGAAGACTTTATTTAATAAAGAAAGAGCAGCATCTAGAGAAAGCCTGGCTTTCTCCAGAGCTCTGGAACATTTCCTGCTGTCACACAGATAAAGGATGCTGTCTGGCATCACACCTCCACTGGATCTGAGGAACAGTCAAGTCCCCAGTGAAACAGCAGCACAGTGGTTGCCACATAGAATTGAGTTCAAAAATCACTCCCTAATTCTCATAATTTTCCTTCCTTGGCTTTTCTCTGTTCCCTTTTTAAAGCAGTGTGGCTTTCACAGTCTCCTTCCTGGAGAGACTGGTGCCGGCCACCTCTCTGGGATCCTGCTGGGTTCTCTGCTGGTACCTTAAACATTGTAAGCACACCATGATCACACACAACTCCTCCCATTCCTCCACCAGTATCACTGCACCATGTGGCCACAAAGCAACTGCTCATCATAAGCACAAGGGAAAACTCTTGCTCCTCTGGTAAACAAAAAAAAAAAAAAAATCCTTTTCTTTTCCAACACTGAAATGTTGCTCCCCAAAGATGGTTTTAAAGCTGGTTTGATGCGCTGCAGTCCCTGTAAGTAGTGTAGTTTCCTTGCATCAGCCACAAGCCCCCCTGCCAAACTATAACTCAGTTTACCACTGCTCACTTACCTCGTTTGGGTAACAGGGAGGGTACAGGGACACTTTTAAGGACACAGCTATAACAACTCTAGGCTCTTCTCTTGAGTTTAAGCTTCCACACAACGACAAGAGGAAACTTCCCTCTCTGCGCTTCCCAACCAGCCCTCCGGCTGCAATGGCCAATTTTCTGCCTATTAAGCTCTTCTCACAAGCAACGTTTCATCACTGTCTATTTGTCCCGTTCAATCAATCTCCACAGCGGCCTTGACTGTTTCAGCACTTCTGGAACTCTCCTTCAGCAGGGGCTTGGCAGGACAGAACTCACCCACAGAGGGAGGAAGCTACACACACGCGGGTGAAGATTTTCCGTATTTATTCCCACAGTTTCCGTGCACGCCGAGCCCTTCGTCCCGTCTCCGGCTGCAGCGGAGCCCACCTCCGTTGCCAGGCAGTTTTTCAAGGAGTACTGAATGGTTCTGGCATCCACACTTTTTGCTTTCAGCTCTTTTCATTCTGTCCCCTCTGTTTTCGGTGTTGCCAAACACCTCATCCATTCCGGACACAGAGGGAAACATGCATTATTATTCCTTACCATCCTTGCAGAGACCAACTGGTGCACAAGAGCTAAACACACATGTCAGGGGATTCTGCAGGTTGTTATTTCTTCCTGATCACCTGTGCTGCTTCAAACTCCACGTAGGAGAGGGAAGGCCCATTGTAAATACGCATTTTATAGAATCCCAGACTGGTTTACGTTGGAAGGGACTTTAAGATCATCTAGTTGCAAACCCCCTGCCATGGGCAGGGACACCTTCTATTGTCCCAGGTTGCTCCAAGCCCCATCCAATCTGGCCTTGGACACTTCCAGGGATAGGGCAGCCACAGCTTGTGGGCAACCCATGCCAGGGCCTTACCATCCTCACAGGGAAGAATTTCTTCCTGATATCCCATCTAACCCTGCCCTCTGGCAGTGGGAAGCCATTCCCCCTTGTCCTACACATATCTCCACACTAAAAGCATTGTCATAGAATCACAGAACTGTAGGACACCAGGTTGGAGAGACCTCAAGGATCATCTGGTCCAACCAGCTCAGAAGCCAGAGCTCAGGAGGGCACTTCACCTTGACTCACAGCAGGAGGAAGGTGCCAAGCTCCTCTGAGATGCTTTGAGAAAGGCTTGTCTATTTTTCCACCACCTTCTGAAAAGCCTCATTCAGTGACAAACTGCCCTTCTGGCTCAGAACGTTCACAGCCGCTTATCTAAAAAGCTGCAAAGCCAGCCTGAGAATCCAGACAATGCTTCCATTGACCAGGAGAGCACCGGGATTTGGCCTGGCAGGGTGGTTACAAAACCAGTTGGTTTCACGGCTGGGTGCTGGTTTTCCTCACATTTCCCTGCTGCTGCAAAGCAAGCTCCATCGGGTGGATCCATCCCTACAGACCTGCCCTTTTGAGTGCCTGCATTTATTCTGTATTTTAAATCCTGATAAACACCACTTCCCTCACTTGGCATCCCTGAAGATGTTACGACCATCCCGATGGAACTGTCCCCGTCGGTTAGCAGTGTGGCAAAGCAAAGTTATGTGTGGATAAATCACTTCTCTGAAGGCATTTTCTTTTTCTCTCTGGGTCGAGTCAAGAGAACTCAGAAAAGGGCTCTTGCAACGGCATTTCGGGAGCAGAAAGGCCCTATTGAGACAAAGACACAATAACCAGTTTCGCCCCTGCCTTTAAAAATTAACCACCATTAACTCCGGGCTCGGCACGGCTCCAGGCTGCCAGCAGCACACTCCTTCCAAGCGGCTTCCCAGAAACTCCCAATTCAACTTGTTCTCAAAAGCCCAGTGATATTTGGGCAGCTCCTGCTCTTCACCGGTTTCCCCTTGCAACAGCAAGTGAAGTTCAAGCTTCTGCCTCCTTTTAACTCTGAGCTTCACAAGACTTACCCCCACCTCCTACATGAGCACCAAACCTCCAAGGAACATGATTACAGTGGAAAAAAACAGAGGATTTGCTGGGGTCTCACCCATGCTGAAAGGCAGTTTTACAGCTTTAAGTAAATTTCTGTAATTCAATCAAGGAAACCTAAGTATAAAATATTTCCACTTTCAGGAAAGGAACATGACCGGAATCTGTACTAGTAAAACTGTGTGCAAGAAAAAATAAAAGACCATTATCAAATGGATTTATCCAGGAAAATTAAGCACGGGTTGGCTTTCACTAGGTGAATGCACTGTAATTAAGATCAATATACTCCAGAAAAGGCTACTGCCAAAACTGAGGAGGGAGGAAAGAGAGTTCAAACAAACCCAACTTGTTTTTTCACTGAAAAATGAGAAATCTACTATCTAGAGACACATTTGGTGACTCCCTATGGAATGCAACACGAGCCACACAGAGAGATACTTTTACCAAAACAACAAAGAGGCTCTAAAGCAGCAGCAAAGCACAAATACACAGAATAAGGAGGCAAAGCCACGCTTCACTGCACCATTTAGGAACATCTGGGTCTGACACAAGCCCAGGTCAAAGCAAAAGTACCAGAAATGAAAGATTCCACTAAAAACTGGAGGATAAGTACATGAGGCATACAAGGAAAATTAATTATTTAAGACCATTAGCAGCAGGAGCTTGAGAAGCGATGGGTGACCTGGACCACCTTGGAGTGAGACGGCCAATTAAGGGGATTAAAAATTGTGCAGAAAAGCAAAGCAGCCTCTTCGTGTGAAACTCCAGCACACAGGTGGGTGCACAGGCACTTAGCCTTTTCCAGAGGTTAACTTGGGAGGAGGCAGGTGCCTGCAGAACAAGGAAGAGAAGATGGAAGTGAACCCAACACCAGGGCCAGGCCCTTTGCGTTCACACCTCACCAGACCCTGTCCAGACCCAAGGTTTTAGTCAGGTCTAGAATGTTTCATGCAGCCTGAATCTGAAGAAAACAATAATCAATTCACAGAATCACCTGGCTCTGGTATCCAACAGGATACCATCTACCATTTCTCCACCATCTCTTTCTAGACTCCAGGTTGTGCCCTTTGGAGGGTTTCCTTGCAGTTTCCAAAGGTGCACAAGGTTACCATGCCTTTATTTTTCTTACACAACTAAAACCACATGGAATCTAAGTTGCCCTAGCCTGCTGGGACCTACCCAGACCGGGATGGCTGCAGTCAAAAACAAAACCATTAGCGGAGTTCTCCAAAGTGCTACTTAAAAGCAGATTTTTTTTTTCTTTCTTTTAGGCTCCTAAATGCAACTTTAGCAATTATTGGTTTATGTAATTGCCCAACATTTAATGTTTACAGCAACATTTTACAACTAATTTACATGTAGTTCACTAAATGCTTTAGGGTTAATTGGTCTTTTGTTGTGCATTAAGCAGCTTGTTAATGATTAGACAGTTGGGAGGAAAACGTAAGTAGGAGGTCGGTTTGGGGATGGCTTGGACCGAAGGGAATAGCTGGGGGGAATTTTTGCATAAGCACTGACCTTCCTAATGGTCAGGCCCCCACCTAGCCCCAAAGTGGCACAATATGGGGGGCAGTGTCTTTTACAGGGTCACATGGTCCCCTCTGTCCTACATGGGAGGGGAAGGATACAAGGGGATCACCTACTGCGTGTGAGGGGAGGATGAAACCACAGCAAAGGAGACAGAGAAGATGCAATTTCTTGCACTTGGCAAGAATAATGTTGTACTGCCTGTGCTTAAAGGGAGCCCCAGGAAGACCCAAGTATTCCCTGTCCTGAGCATCCAAAGGTATCAGGATGATTCCATGAGTAGGAAAAGTGACAGTGTGCCTCCTTGGGGCCCTGTGCCACTGCACTTCCATCTAAGGCCGGAGCGCTCCAGACACGATATCATAACTTAGAAACCAACGTTAATAACTTAATTACCAAGCTGGCCCTGCTTTGAGCAGAGGTCTGGCCCCGCTGATGGCACCTTCCAACCTCATTTATTCTATTCCATTAGTGAGCTTCCCAGATAGATGATCTCCACTCCAGCTATCCCATCTGCTGCCCGAACGTGACCACATTGCCACGGCTTCAGAGCAACTTTGAGTAATGAAGAGAGACTGGAAACCCCATGCTGGGTTTAATAATCTGCTTGGCATCCTGGTCTAGAGAATGAGAACAGAAAGGAGAGTAACAAAACGCCAACTCTGTATCAGAAGATATTGACAAACTCTTTGCAAACACCAAGGGCTGCACCAGCACAACCAAGACCAAACACGAAAACAGCAAAACAACTCCAAAGCTGAACTGCTTCCTTTGCATTTAGGGAATCAACTGTGACCAACCCAACAGGGAGTCAAACTCTACTTTTTAAATCCTTCCTCAAGCACAAAAAACTGGCAGTGGCATCAAAAGCACTGAGCACCCAGCTGGTCTTAAACATTGTCCAGGAGTTCAGAAAAAAAAATTGGGAAAAAAAAAATAAGCGGGGAACAAATCAGCCAGGTACTAGTGGGAATCTTTTAAACAACTTAGGATGGAAAGGGCAAAGCAGAAATGAGCAGTGTTTTCCAAACTGTATTCCATCAGAACAGCATTTCCTCCAATGTAAATCTCTTTACAAGCACTGATCTCCTTAGAGTCATTAAATGCCACCTTTATTTCTTTTTAATTGGTCCCTCTGTATTTTAAATTGCTTTTTAGAAGTATAGCCAGAGTATATAAACTGTGATGTGTTTAAACACAGAACTGTTAAAATACAGGAAATAAATTTGAAAAGTTTGTGGTTTTACTGGTACTCAAATTTCGTTACCGAGAAATAAGGAATGTACTCATTTTAAAACAAAAAATACTTGACTATTAAGAAAGTCGCAGTGTCTAGCAAGTTTCTGCAGATGATTAATCATTATATCTCAGCAAGGGGTGCTGTTGCTTTCCTTCTGACCTCGCACACGCTCCAGGTGGGTTTAAGAATAGCAACAGGCAAACGTCACCCTTCCCCCGTTTTATTGTCTTCCTGCTCCCAGCACTTCAGCCTCTCGTTCCCCCTTCCCTGTTGGGATCAGGGCTCTGGGCTTGGACTAGTCCGATCTGCTGATTCAGCTTAGTGCACGGCCACAAAACCAGTTAGATGGCCTTGAAACCAGCTAGGTGGCCCTGAAACCAGTTAGATGCCTCTGAAACCAGTTAGATGGCCTTGAAACCAGCTAGGTGGCCCTGAAACCAGTTAGATGCCTCTGAAACCAGTTAGATGGCCATGAAACCGGCTAGATGGCTCCGAAACCAGTTAAGATAGCCACGAGACCAGTTAGATGGCCATGAGACCAGTGAGATGGCCGTGAATCCAGTTAAATGGCCATGAAATTTTTTACAAAGAGGGTGGTAAAATATTGGCACAGAGAGGTGGGGGCTGCCCCATCCCTGGAAACATTCAGGGCTGGGTTGGATGGAGCTCTGAGCAATGTGGTCTAGGGGAAGCTATCCCTGTCCATGGCAGGGGGTTGGAACAAGATGACTTTAAAGGTCCCTTCCCATAACATTCTGCAACCTTTTTTACAATTCCATGAAACCAGTTAGATGGCTACAAAACCAGTTAGGTGGCCACAATGGCGAGGTACAAAGGAGTCGGGGTGCGACAGGAGCCTCATACAGGAGATGTGCCTCTGACAAAAAGCTCAAGTTAGGGATAACCCTTCTGTGGAGCTGTGGAGAGTTCCCAGCCCAGCAGCTGGGCCGGGCTCAGCTAATGCTGAGGATATTCAAAGGGCCCTGTCGCGGTGCCAAGCACGCAGCTCCTATGACAAGGGTCGCTTTGTCTCGCATCCCCTCCACCTCCCAGCACATGGGAAACTTCAGAAATTCCCTTGCTGAGGAGAACAACTAAGCTGAGTAACTTGGAATTACAGGCTTTCAAGGTTAGTTTGCTGCTAGAGCCAAGACATATTTCCAGAGCTTCTCAGGACTGAAAACAACCTCCTACTTTTAATGACTTGCCTTTTATCTTTAATAAGGGATTAGGAGCTATTTTTCCAGCTAATACCTTAAAATCCAGATAATCATAAAAGCAATCAGTAATACCCAATATATGTTAATTACTCATTTTCTTCTCGTCTCTGGCTGCCCTGCTGTCACTCAGGGCCATTAATTTGTCTATAATAAGGCTGCAAATCAAAACCAACAAAAGGCTTCAGGTCCTCTGGGGAGTCACAGGTTTGGACTTGGGGGATTAACCACAGATTATATCTGCGACAACAGCAAGGAAAACAACATTATGGCCAAAGAGGTGCTGAACTATCCCACCAGCCATTTACCTACGCCTGGACCTGCTCAGTTCCCACAGGAGTCAAGCAAAGCACCAGACTGATGTAAAATAAGGTAACGAGGCACTGGACAAACTTGACAGCACTAAGGGGAGCCAAAGCTGCACTCAACAAATTATTCCCAGTGAAATGTGACTCTAAAATAATTTGACATTTTCCACACTAAAGTACACTGGCCTCTCCAAAGGGAATTTACAGGAGTAGCAGGTGTAGAAGCTTTACATTCAAGATCTGGTGCTAGAATAATGATGCTGATCAGCACATTGCTCAGACAGGTAACACCTATGACTGTTCACAGAAGAGGAATTCACAGTTCCTTGGATGCCATGAATTTGAAGGATGCCTTGGATTTATCAGAATATTATTAAGGTCATAAGGAAAAACTAAAGCAGGAGCAAGGATGGATGTACCTACTTGGAATTACATCCAGCATTTATGTTCTGCCCTCCCCGTGCAGTCATTTCTTCCATTCCCGAGTCCTGAAGGGCTCTGCACTGCCCTGAAAGGAGTTAATCACTCATGCCTCAAATCCAAACTCTCTCCATCACATTCCTGCATGTTTTCCCATTACTGCATCTCTCGGTTTCAAGACTATAGTATTTGCAGTCCCGGCTCCCTTGCAAACACGCACGTCCCGTACAGGTGATTTCCTGACACCCCAAAACACCTTCCCTGTAATCTCCAGAGTCACAGTCACGTAACACCAGGAATCATCTGGTTCTCAGCTCTATTAATAGAGCCTCTGCCTGCAGACAGGGCCCGTGGCCAGGGCTGCTCCCGGGTCACGTAACACCGTACGTGTCTGCTCAGTCTGCAGCGTGACGTGCCCCTCCTGCCCTGGCCAGCCAGCACCTGCAGCATCCCAGCAGCACACACAAGATGTCAGCACCCACCGCTTCCCCAGACACAATAACCAAGTCTCTCACAGGAAAACAGGTTCACCAGAGAAGCTGTGGCTGCCCTGTCCCTGGAAGTGTCCAAGGCCAGGTTGGACAGGGCTTGGAGCACCTTGGTCTAGTGGAAGGTCTCCCTGCCCACGACAGGGGGTGGAACTGGATGAGCTTTAAGTTCCCTTCCAGCCCAGGCCATTCCGTGATGATTCTATGAATAGAGAGCAAAAAGTACATGTTTGATTCCAAAGACTTGACCAAATCAAATTGCTAAATCCAAATAAGAATCACAAACTAATAACTTCAGCCCAGACTACACAAATGTGCTAATCCAGTTCTTCACAGTGGCATCTTCTACAGGGCAGAGGGAATATTACTGTCAGTTTACATTACTGAATTATTTGGCTCATTAAAGAAATTAAATATGATGTGACAACAGGAGAGGTTGTTTATTTCTTCAGAATTCTGAGCTAAAAGGGATGGGAAGATGAGATCTAAGGAGAACAGGGAACTCAGCTAGCTCATTAGTTCGAATAATACTCCTTTAATTCCTAAAGAGACACGGATTTCAACTGGGGAGAAAACCCAAACACCAAGTAGTTGCACCAATACCAATAAAGACAACCTTCCCCTAGGATATTTTTAATGGAATTCCAATTTCCATCCACATGGAATTTGAAAAAGATGATTTAAAAGGAGGTCCTCTCCATCTTCAGGTGAATACCAGCATGAACATCTGGCCATCTAATGCACAAAACTTAGGATGCTGGATACCTGCACAATACAGTATCAAATTACACCAAGTACTATAAAGTGTGACTTGGCTACCAAAATGGAACAGCAGATTCAGGGTGAAAGAAATACTAACAGCAAATCAAGTCCCCTTAAGGAAATAATGAAAATGATATTGCCAGATCAAATCCATTATTTGAATTAAAGCTCCCCACTTGCTGATTCAAATGAAGCATGATTTCTTTTACTGTTTTTTTTAAGGCAAACATGAAGAGCTGATTAAGTGTCTCATACATTACTTCACCCACTGAGCTAAACTCTCCATAGTGAGGTGCGCATTTTCACGGCTCCAGGGAAAGAAGAACCATGACCCCAGTGAAGAAGGTATGCAGCAGCCTGGAAGTGCAAGGCAGCACTGAATCACAGAATCCCCTAGGTTGGAAAAGACCATTAAGAACTGAAAATGGAAAGGAATTCCCCAAGAATGTGTAACACACAAGCCAAGGCACATAGGTATCCAGCTCAGCCATTCTGGATTGCAGAACTGTACCTGATTTGTTTGTGTACATGCACCAAGAAGGGATTTTTTTATTTCTTCTCAAAAGTTTGGCTTAAAGCCTATTGAACTTTGAAAAAAAAAAAAATAGGAACACTATTTTAAGAAATACACAGGTAATTTTCAAGGAAATTAAATTCCCCAACTTCTCCCGCCTCCCAGTTTCAAGTATTTTTTTAAGGCTCTAAGTTAAACCAAGGTGCTGAGCAGAGAGATCCGTCTCCTTCTTCCCCAATCCTCCACCACAGAGCGCTGGGCAAACTTTGGCCAGGATGCAGCTATGAGCAACAGGAACACGTGCTCCCAGAATCCCTTTTCTAGGAGCCATCAAGCTCTGCTCTGTCACTACAGCAAAGAAGTTCTGAACAAGGAAAACGAACTTGTAAGGGGGCTCCATCTATTTCAGAGCAAGAAACTCCATCACATGGAAAAGTAAGCCCAGGAGAACCAGGCAAGGACTGTTTGCTACATATTTCCATTAAATACATGAAAGAAAAGAAGATGTAGAAAAAAAGATTGGTTTTCCAGGTGTTTCTCAACTTTGTGGCACTGGAGAAGCCATGGAGCAGAGAACAGCTCTTTCATATAGACCTGATCCCTCAAGTCCAACTCAAGTTCTTCTGCTTGATTTTAAGATGAAGTCAAACATCTGCCTACAATATCACATCGCAGATGGGAACAGTTCAATGAACTCATTTAGATAAAATAGCTTTTCTTCAAAATACGTTTGTTTTTTATCCCCCAAAGAGACAGGAAATTGTGAGCAATAAACCTCAAGGATGTCTTTTCCAAGATTTGAAAGCTGTCCTCCAGTGGAGATTCCCATTTTAAGCACATGCTTTGCATAACTGAAAGAAAATACGTGACCTTGATAGTAAGCAAAATATTCCTTGCAAAACATTTACTCTTTTTCTTGCTGTGCAAAATCTGTCTGTTCTTCCCAAACGAAGGACACCAAACCCACATTCCTCCGAAAAATGTCACACCAGATTTAATTGGAGGAGGGTGTTTTTGCAACAAGTTCAGCACTGACCTTATGTTTCTGAAGCTGTTAGCTTCCAAGCAAAGAGCATTTTTCCTTTTGCATCACATGCTGCCTCGGCTGTGAGGGCTTTTCCAGAGCCAGAAGGATGTTCTTCACAGATACCACCACTTCCACATCAAGGGCATCTGATGGAGCACCAAATACCACCTAACGCTGTCCCCATCCCTAAAAACGTCTCAAGCACTCTTAAAATTTGTATCCAGGGTCTCTCCTCTTACAACCTTAAGCTACAGGGGGAGCAGTGTCCCCATCACAGAATCCCAAAATGGTTTGGATTGGAAAGGACCTCAAAGCTCATCTCATTCCAATCCCTTGCCATGGGCCCCTAGGGACACCCTGCACTACACCAGGGTGCTCCAAGCCCTGTCCAGCCTGGCCTTGGACACTTCCAGGGATCCAGGGGCAGCCCCAGCTTCTCTGGGCAGCCTGTGCCAGGGCCTCACTGCCCTAAGAGGGAAGAAGTTTTCCCTGATATCCCATCCAAGCCTGCCCTATCAGTCTGAAGGCATGATGAGCCACCCTGCCAGGAATGAGCCACCAGTGGCAGTGGCTCCTGCACACGCTGTGTCCGTGCAGAGCTGACCTGGCAAAATCCTGCCTTTCCCTTTCCTGCAGGCACCGAGTTCAAACACCTGCAAACAACCCACAGCGTCATCACTGCCTCCAGACACCTCAGACAAGTAGAGGCAGCAAGAGAAACTGCTCACAATAAATACGATGTGCCTGACCCACACAGACCAAAAAAGATGTAAAATTCCAGCAGATTTCCAGGGGTGGCTGCACAGCCCAGGATCACAGATGTCACAGGCTCAGACAGTCGCCACTTCCAAAACTTTCCCCTTGCAACCTCTTTTCCAGATGAAACCTCAGCGGAAATCCAAATCCTTATTTCCAAAAGGTGCTGAAGACCAGCAGGCTGCAGCCAAAAAGGAGATCCAAGGAACTTTCCAAGTCTCCAAAAGTCAAAGTAACCCCAGAGTAAATACTGCACTTCTTCATTTCAAGAAAATGGGTGAAAAGAAATACAAATGCCTTTTCTGGTCAGTCTCAGCCTCACAATCCCAAAGTTATTGTAACACAATCATTCCCAAGGGGCTGAAAATAAAGAGCCGCTATCAGTATGTATCAATGGAAGTACCACACTGCATTCCTGCAATCCATAAACATGTAACCTCTCTTCCGTCCCAGCCAGCAACCTTCCCTGTAGCTCCTCACACGATTATTAGTTTGCCTTTTCTATCTTCAAAGGCTTCCAAAGCAGCCACATTCCCTTTTGACAACAGGAATTAACAGGTTCTCCTCCACTGCATCACACCTTCCATTTCACTGCCCTGCTCACACCTGTCCCAAATTCCTTGGCAAAAATAGCTATAAACATGGGAACTTTGATCAATACGGTTTTTTAGCACACTTATTAAAAGTATGCAATAACCACTGCAGAGGGATGAGGCAAATGTCCTGGTATCCTCCCATTTTTAGAAAAGCACATAATTATGTTAACAAACAACAAAACTATGAGATTAGTCACAGCAGCGCAGCGAAAAGAGTCAAGTCACCAACCTTGGATTAGCTGGAGGTGTAATGAAGGCAAACTAAATATTTTCCCAACCCCAAAATAACTTTCAATTGAACTTGAAGATTATCTATGGTCTTCCAAAGCGTTTGGAATTCACCACAGAGAGAGAATTAAGTTGCATAAAGAAAGGTCTGCTTTTAGCACAGAACAGCAGGTTTGGGAAATATAAGGAATAGATGCACCAGACAACTTCTGACTATTTCTGATTTTCAAACAATCCATCTCCTTTTGTGCAGAAGGGCAAAGAAAAGCCCCTTTTGTTGTTCATAGGTATTATATCCACTTTGTGAAAGCAAAGCAAAGAAGACATCCCCAGCCTCCCAAATGCTGTCAAGTTTCAGTTACAAGCCTATAGCTCCAACTGCTGTGAAATATGGGATGTCCTGAAAGCCAACCCTTTCCACGGCTGGTACCAGCTGTGAGCTGTAACAGGATGCAAGT
The DNA here is from genome assembly GCA_013397055.1 of Pachycephala philippinensis. Taxonomy (NCBI): domain Eukaryota; kingdom Metazoa; phylum Chordata; class Aves; order Passeriformes; genus Pachycephala; species Pachycephala philippinensis. Next base: position 72,590 of record VWZT01009306.1, read on the forward strand.
CATCTGCACGATTTGGCTTCTCCATAAAGAATTCACAAGGATAAGGTTTGCTAAAACCTATTTTGCTCTAATGATTGAGGAAGGACATTAGGCGGAAGCTGGGGAACAAGACCTTCTTCATCTACAAACCTCATACAGCTGCCATCTTTTCCAGCTTCTTAATATTGAACCCTCCTACAATTAAGAAGAACCATAAGCATGAAAAATACTGTATTCCACAGGCACAGGTTTTGGACAAAAATCCACATGTGTTACCACTCTAACACAGAAAAAATGGTATTTTGAGACTGGAAATGAAACCTGAATGCAAAGGTTTCTGGAGCAGGATGGACACAGCTGTCCAAGGCAGCTCCAGAAAAAAGGGTGAGCAGGATGCTGTGACCACCAGCAACAGCTCTTGACAGATATTTTCCACGTGGGACAGGAGTCAGTGCCTGACCTCCCACAACAGGTGCGAACTCTGTCCCAGTTGTGACTCAAGGAGAAGGTCCGTAACTGAACCACTGCTTCCAAGGGGAAACTCCAAAGGGAGCTGCTCATCTCCCTAACTCTGACTTGAGAAAGATCCCAACCCAAGGGAATGATCCCTTTTTTACAAGCCCATTTTCACAACAACCAGGAGAAACTATGAAAACACCTGGCAATCCACTCAGTGACAGCTGAGCTGGCATTAAGGCAAGTACAGATAATTGGGAAAATGAGAATGTTCCTCCTAAGTACTGCTGGGGGAAGAAAGCTCTTTTACATTATTCCACTTCCAACAGGATAGCAGGACGAGCCATACAGAACACACTGGCTGCTTTCCCAAGGAGACTCATCCTCCCAGGATCAGTTTACAATAAAGCTCAGTGAGGGGGGACAGCTGCCAGCAGAGCCACGCTTTGGGAAAGCTGCACAGCTCCCAGGGCAGCCAGGGCAGTGGGCAGGGAACTGCCAGTCCAACTCCAGTCCCACCTGTGCTCTGATTCTCCCACTTGTGACAAAGGGAATTCTTCTTTGGTTCTAAAAGCCTGTGGTCATTAGAAAGTGAGCTAAGGAAAGGAGAAAGGACAGGGAGAATAGATACCAGAAATAGTCATCCCAGCACAGCAAAGCAGCTGAAAGCACTCCCTGAAATCTTGCCCGCTCCCAGGTTTCCCCACGTAGCCAGAGCAGCTCCAGTGCGGGTAACTATTTATATCAGCAATCCGCCCGGCACTTCAGCAGATGCTCAGCTTTAAATATGGCTTTAAATCTTCTTGAAAGCAGCCAGGCTAAATATATGCTTTGGGTTAAATTTGTTCCCAGTGCTGTCCTGGGTCACAGCTCTCGTTCTGCCTGCGCTGTTCCTATAGGTGCTGGCACAAGGTGTCCTGGCAGCCTGTCCCTGTCCCACCGAGGTCCCTCCCATTACGCCAAAGCAGGACCAAACCCTCGGAGAAGGTGATGCTGGAACATCCAACAATCAAAAATTGCTCACACGTAACCCCAAATGTGGTTTTGTCTGCAGCTGGAAGCTTCTTATTTATTGCCAAAGCCCTAAAGGAACCCACAAGACAAAGAGCAATCTCATTCCAAAGGTAAACAATTCATTACAAAATACTGCCGGTTTTGCATATACACGCATATGTATTTTAAGCAGACGAGGCAAAAGATTTGGAAATCTTCCCTCTTCACCACTGAATAAAAGTCACATTGACACAGCTGGAACAAAGACCAGACTGAGTTCAGTACAAAGTCCCAGGCACCATTTTTTTGGGCAGATCCCAAGGCACGCTGCCCATCCCTAGACCCTGTTCCCCCTTCCCATATCCACACATGACATGCATCACTGGGAGCTGCAACACGCTGCAAAACCCTTGGGCCAGGCCACAGGGAAATCTAAATGATTCCGGGATTAGTCTAAATGAGGAATTTAGAGCGTGAGTTTGATATCTGAACTGTACAACTGACAAAATTTAACTCTAAAATAGCCCATGTGAATAACTGTAATCAGCATGTTCTGTGGTTCCTGAGCTGCTTCTTTTGCTTCCAACCAGCAAACAGGATTCTACAAGCTGTGACAGTCACTTATCTAAACCAGTCCACCCTCAAACAATCCCCGTTTCTTGCAGCAGACATGAAACAACTCTTCTGGATGACACTACTTTCCTGTCACTAGGAATGCAGAATATGTTTCAAGCCCAGCTTTAATGCTAAGCCTAGACTAATCCCCCTCGGAGAGCTTTAGCTAGGCTTTGCCAAAGGAGCAATTGTTACCACTAAATACATTTATACTGTTTGATGGTGAGCAGTTTATTCTGCAGAGTGAGCTCCCATTCCCACGATGAAATCCATTCTGGAATGAAATCACTTGACTGAATTTCTTTTTTGCTATAGACTCACCCTTCTGAAGTTTCTCATCCTTGGCAATTTACCTTGGAACAGGCTGGGACAAGAAAACCATGATATACAAAGTAGGCAGAACAAGTCCCACGCAGATAAAGGGAAACCCAAATAAGAGCAAGTCCAACAAAACGGGGTCAGGCATGTTCTCTAGGAATAGCCAAAGCGCAAGGAAGAGTCCGTGCCCAGCTGAACAGCCAAGTCAGCACTCTGCCTGGGAGCAAGGAGCAGGCAGCAGCCTTCTCTTCAGTGTCTGGAACCTGACAGGTTTGCAAGATGGCCCAGAAAGCTTTGAAAGGCCCAAGGACCAAACACCACACATTGAAATTCTCCCACACCCATGAAACTCTTTACTAGCCTCAAAGCTTCTATTGCTTCCATGGATTTGAAACCAAGCAGTTCCAGGAGACTTCCGTAAGCACATTTCCTCATCAGGACCACCCTGGTCTAACCCACCCACCACCTAACTGCCCCCAAACAACTCCCAAAACTTTGTGGATCCATCACTTGCCATGTCCCGTTTGTTGTTTTCACACAGCCTGCTCCACAGGCACCATGGAGTGTTTGACTCTGAAATACAACCCCTCCCTCAGACCCTGGTCACCACCCTCCTACTGGGACAGTAACTGGCACACCACATCCAGCCCATGGCATGGGAATGAAGGTGCAATGTCTCTGCAAGGCGTTTCAGTATGGCCCGTCTGGAGCTCTCAGACAGGGAATTCACAGGGCCTTATCTCTCTTGCAGAGAGAGTCACTCATCTGGACCACAGCCCACGGAATACTTTCCTTTATCTTCTCCCAGTCTGTGTGACACCCATCTGTGCCCAGATCCGGTGCAGGACACTTGCTAAGTGCCTTGGTATCTAAATCTTGTGGTTATCTAAATGTTGTGGTTTCAGAATAACTTCCCTGCCCTCCCTGCTCCAAGCACACCAACTTTCACCGCCTCCAGCCAGCTCTTTGTGCCTGTTCTTCCCTATGAGTGGTGCTCTTCAGTCGTGTCCTTTTCTCCTGACTGATGACTCACATGCTAAGAGCTACTTATCTGTCTGAAAGACACCCCCAGCACTACCCCCAGCGCCACAATGCCACCAGTGCTCCCCAGCCAAGGACCACAGCACTGCCAGCTGCTGTCCTTATTCCCTGCATCGTGCACATAAAGCTGACCCATTATCAGTGTCAGCCATCCCCCCGTCACAGCACACTTGTGAGCTCCCACGGGGCCAGGAACTCTGAGCAGGCTCCTGCAGATGGGTCTCCAGGGCGGAATGTCCAGCTGGCTCACGGGGGAGGCAGAAGGCTCTTCCCTTCTCTCTCTTCCCTGTGCTGTGCAAAAGGGATTTGACACCTATGCTTTCTGCCTCCTTCAACCTCCCAGCTCCCTTCCACTCAGCACTGCTTGAAATCAGGAAAATTGGTCAGTTCCAAGGAAGCAAAGTACAGATTTGAACTCCTCATTGCTTCGACACGGAGGAGCCGAGTTATTAATGAGAGCCTGAAGGCCAAGCCTAGTCAGTCCCAGCGTTACGAACTGCCCTCGGAGCAGGAATACAGAGAGTAACTGCTGGAGGTCTCCACAGGTCAGGATGCTCAGAAGACCTCTCCCTTCCTGCCCAGCCATGCAATTCACAGGGTATTATACACCCACAGCTCACAGCTCAACCAAACATCCCTGCTCCATCGGATGAACTCGGTTCCCATTACTATATTTAAATATCAAGGTCTCCAGTTGAAAGCAAGACTTGAACACATCCTAATACCACATTCAGGCTGGGACTAGTCCATTCCTAGGCTTCCTTACAAAGAGCAGGAACGGCTCTGCTGATTTATGCATACTTTTATTTCCATGTAACTGCTGAGGCCTACAATGCCCTTCGAGGGGTATCCAAACTGTAAGGAAAGGCGCCACAAGGGCTCTGCCTTTTTTAAGACATAAATCCAGCCATGCAAGTACAAACGCATCTATGCAGAACCACTCACAGTGCAGTTAACATCTGCTTTCCTCTTTAGCTTGCAGATGACCAAGTTCTTCCTACACGTAATTTTGATGTACTTAATATCGGTATTTTAAAGTTCACTCAGTGGGTAAGAAATCAGCAAATAAATCCAAGCAAAGACTCTCCCCTGCTTGAACAGATGTCGGATCAGGATTCAAAGCTGAGCAGAACAGCCCACAGCTCTCAAGGATTTTGTTTCAGATATCAGACAGATTTATTTTAACAAATACACCATTTTTCTGGGAAATGGTCGACACTAACAAAGTGGAAAGGAAATAATTTTCAATGATCAAGTGCTGGAGCTGAGGCCTTCTCCGCCCTATCTTGTTTATTCTTCCGGTTTTTGTCACTGAAATCTCAATTTCCATTTCCTTTCGTGGTGGCTCTTTGGCTGCGAGTCCTTCACGTCACAGCTAAAAAGCCAATTTTGACTTATCAGGAAGTCAAAGAGATAAAAGTCAGAAGAGATAAAAGAAAGGCACCTCTTGGTAAGTTGCTGTTTCTTCAAGGCATGAACACATTCACAACACAGCATCTGCTCCAAACTTCAAAGCAAGATCACCAAAGTAACTCCATCAGAAAGAGAAACCCCTGAGTGGGTCCCTGGACTCGACTCACAGCTGCAGAAGAGACAGTCTGAACACAAGCCTTGCCCCGAGGGCATTTGCAAGGGCACACTGAGGCTTGGTGTTCCTGCACAACAACCAGCGTATTTATTTCAGGGTTCACACTTACACAAAGTCCACGCTGGAGCCACGTCCACAGGGGTGCAGAGAGAGCCCTTTGCTATCAGCTCGGTATTCTGTACGGAATTGATTGATTTTTCTGCTTTTTTAACACCCCCATTTGGTCATTCCAGCCTGCTGGCACTTGAGTAAAGCAGGCTTTTGGCCTCAAGATCTCTGGTTCACCCTCCAAATGTTTCTTAATCATCTAATTCCCTAACAGCTTTTCTGTGCAATCAAAATTATCCGCATTATCATCGTGCCAACTTGATCTGGAGGAGCAGATAAATTGGGGGTGCCAAGTGAAAAGGGAAAGGGCCCAGAAAGTACGGGTAGCAGGGAGAAGGGAGCAGCCCTGCAGTTCCACAGACATCCCTACAGCGCTCGCCACGGCCCTGCTGAAATGTCAGTTGATTCCACTCATTAGATCAGCAGCATCTGCTGCCATCCCAGCGCTGCCATCTGTGCACTCATTTCCCAAACCCACAATCCCAACTGGAGGTTAGTAGGTCACGGACATAATTCTCTGCCCCTCCTGGGATGAGAGGAGACTCGGTTCCAAGCCCCAGGAAGCACTGAGAGCCCCCCTGTTACCCATCCCGACCATCTAAGACTTCTCCTGCCCCTCCCCAAGAGGCCAAGTGCCCCCTTGCAAGGGCAGAAGCAAAAAGTGACTGGCAAACCTATCCCAGCTCTGCTGATGGGCAATTTACTGGCGAAAGAATAATAATAAAAAAAGGACACCAGCTTCAAGAACAGCTAGACCAAGGATCAACATCTGAAACAGTCCCAACAGGAGAAGTTCAATGAGGTTCACAAGAGGTAACTGAAAACACAAAGAAGGGTTCAGAGAAGAAAATCCAGGTGATAGTGACAGTAAAAGACAAACCCTTGTTTACATACACAGAGAAATGCAGAGCTTTAGGATGGCTTGTTCCCATACTGTCCAACAGATTTGCATGGAGTTTAATCCAAAAAGGGCAGCTTTGCAGCGCCAACCTTCACCTCCCCAACTCAGCCCTTCTCAGCTGGAGAAATAGCTCTGGCTTCAAATCAAAATGCTTCTAAATGAGATTTTTTTTCCCCACATGGTAAATTCCTTGGACTTTTCTGTCCCTTAGCAGTTTCACGTGAATGCAGGGAACAGAATTAGGCAAAGCATTAAGGTGGCTTAGGTAATTATAGTGGCACATGCTATCATCAGTTCAAGACACAAGATTAGCACAGCAAGCTCCCGTTAAAGCAGGTCTTCCCCATACTGGGAAAGGAACCAGCCTCTTTTTTGCTCTATCATGAACAGCCTACCATGTCAAAGTGGGAATAAAGACCCCATAAAATCTTCCCAAAGGCACCTCTGCTGGTACTCAACACAGAGGAAGTTTCAAGCTGAAGCTGAAGAACCACTTTCAATCCACCAAATAGACACTTACACAACCTGTGGCTTTAAATATCATGTAAAGATTATATTGAATTATTCTCTTCTACATCTACATGACTAATTGTGTCACCTTGGGCCAAGGGAGATTTCTAAGAGCATTGCCTGGTCAGGAAAAAAGCAGCAAATTTCTTAATTAAGAAAGGCTTAGTCAGAGACCTAAGAAAACATGCAGTTAGTCGAGGCAGAAGTGACTGGTAAATGAAAATACTGTGTCACTTATATCTACCCCAAAACCAAAGGATTTTGAGACTGAACTTGCTTTGCAGGACATTTTCTCTGTTCTGCCCAGAGCAAATTTGTCAAATAATTCTTGCTATTTTACCTCAAATTTTGCCACAATTAATTCAGTATTAACCAGCTGGGGTTTAGAAATTTAACTCGTCTCCCAAGGAGAGGTCACAGCTATAGAAGAATCTTAACTTTGACTCATCCAAAAACTATTTCTATCAGTTCTTCAAATCGTAGAGAAAACTTAGAGGTGTGGCAGGAGGGTGGCAGCGTTTGGGTGCCAGAGCCAAAAGGGCAGCAAGAAGTGTTTGTATATCTTATTCAAACTCATTTTTTTACTTCAGGGCTGTGGATCCTGATCACTTCAAGTTGACAACAACCTAAGTGGAATTGCTCAAGACCAGCCTTGCTGTCTATATTGGTGTTACTGCCATGGCAACTGCCGTGGTTGTTTTTTAACGAGGGAAAGAGTGGAGGCAGGTTTTAAAAGCTCCCTGAAGAGCTGACATTATGCCTTTAAATGCACTGCCCCCAGGAATAATTCTCACCAAAAGCCCATCATCATTTTATCATTTCTCGATTTCATTCCCCCTTCCTTCCCCAGTGGCTTCTCCTTTCAGACACATCCAGACAGCTCTGAAGAATTCAGACCTGAACAATTTCATCCTGGTCTCTGCACAGGTGGAAAATTCTCTCCTCTACAGACAACAATATTCCATGCCCAGGCACTTGCGACAGCTCCACGTGGCACATGACATGCCTTTTCACTCCTCAGCACCACTCTGACATCATCACAGCCCAAGGAACGCAGAAATCCTAGGAATACAAGCTTCTTTCTAAATCCTACGTGACACCTGAGGCTCCCACCAGCCTCGCCGCAGCTGGAGGTGACTGACAAACACCGAGTGACACAGCTGCTATTGGAAACACAATACACAAGGAATAAGTCAAGCTGGAGCACGGAATTTCAGCCTACCCTGCTGATTTCTTTTGAGGAACCAGGTACGATAGCAAAGATAGGCCTGGGTTGGTTTATGTGGCTGAACTGTCCCTTCCAAAGGACATTTGGTGGCACTTCAGAGGCTGGGGAAGGACAGAGAAGACAGAGAGTGTGGGGAACGCTGCTGCATTAGGGTGAGATGCGTTTTCACTTGCATGAGGTCCCCGACATAGCTGTCCCTCTGAAGACTTCCAACACCAGCTCCCAGGACTTGCCAAAGGGCAGCTGGTGGCAGGGGAAAGGGCAGATGCCACGTGCCACCTCCGAGCACATCCGCACACGTTGCCTTCCTACAGGTACCCGAACCATGCCCAAATTTAATCAGTCAGTGCACATAACTCATCCAGAGACAACTGCTTCTGTCCCCGCAACCCTCACGCTCAAAAACAACTACAGAAATTACCCTGAAGGAAAAAATCCTAACTCCTAGACCTCTCTGGGCTGGAAAAGAACTAATCCCGTGTACCTGAGGCACTTGGCATTTGTCTTAACAACCAGATTACTTGTTGCTGTTGTGTGTGGGAGCCTCAGGACACACCTAAGGTGGGAGGAAGTTTAGCTCTACCTTTTATCACGCCCACCAGAAATCTGGACTTTGCAAGTAAATAAAAAAATCCAAACTTGACCTCCTTTCCCAGCTGACATAAGCAAGGAATGAAAGCTCCATGCCGTATGTTCTGCATTTACCTAAAGGAGGTGTGTTCAGTGTAAGGGAAGTGCAAAGGGTTTTAAACAAACAGAAGTGTTCGTAACAAGCCCTGACGCGATTGGCACATGCACAAGTCAAAGTAAAAAAGAAAAAAACTCAAGAGGTTCAGGCAAGGGTCGTCGCAAAAAGAGCAATTTTTTTAATTAGCAGTCCGAGTACTCTTGCCCTGTACTCTTGCCAAGAAGAAAAGGAAAGCCTTTGCCTAGGGTGATAGGTCACATCTAGACCCAACCTCACATCACCATGTACCTTCATTGTACCTGAGTGCCTCAGTGGGAGCTGGGGGGCTTTGCAGTGAGGCCACGGGAACAAGAAAATTGCCACTCTGACCCTCTCCCGAAATGAGAGCTGGAGTAATTAAGGGGTGAAGGCAGCTGGGTTTAGCTGCTGCTGGAAGTACCTGCCTCCAACACGTCTCTTCTCCGCCTCTCCCACACCTCAAGAAGTCCTTCCAACTGCCACCAACAACACCTTTGTGGCTTCACACTGACACAGGGCAGGGTTAGATTAGATATTAGGGAGAAACTCTTCTGCGCGAGGGTGGTGAGGCTCTGGCACAGGGTGCCCAGAGACACCGTGGACACCCAGGCCCTGGAAATGGTTCAAGGCCAGGCTGGACAGGGCTTGGAGCAACCTGGGATAATGGAAGGTGTCCCTGCCCACGGCAGGGGCTGGGATAAGATGGGGTGTGAGGTCCCTTCCAAGCCAAAGCACTCTGAGCCTGTGGTTCTCAGGCCCCTGAGCACACGGAAGCGGGGTGTCCCAGGCAGTCAGACACCCGCTCCCAGGCACCGGGCGTCTCTCCCCGTTACGCAAGCCCTCCTCGGCAGGGTGGGAACTGACCAAGGGCTGTGTCAGCAGGCAGGGCCGACCTCCTCACCTGCGCCCTGCCCGCAGCCTGCCTGCCCCGAGCGCCTTCCCATGCCCTTTCCCATGGATACAGCCAGCTGCACCCTGCCAGCCGCTCCGACAGGCCCCCAGCTACACAGAGGGCACGTCTGCAAGCGAAGCAGTAATTAGTTCTGTGTTTAATTTACCTCTGCAGTTGCACTACAATGGACCCAAGCAGGCTCCCTGCAGCACTGGGGGGGCAGAAGAAGGCCTGTTTCAACTGACCCCAGCACCTGGGACCAGTCCACGAGCCTGCTGTGCAGTTCTCGAAGACCAAAACACCAAAACTCACTTATATTTATGGCAAAGTCTCCCTGACCACTTTCCCTATGTAAAATACCAATACAAAACCAATTAAGCTTTTGCCATCCTGCCTGGTATTTCTCAGCTACTGTCAGTGCTCTCGCTGTGGTGGGCTGAAGCTAAAAGCTTTTGGAAAATCCCACCCCATGGCTTGAAAAGTCAGGAAAGAAACTGGATGGTTGAAAAAGCCAGTAACATGAACAGCAAGAGGACTCTTGGCACAGCCCTGACTGTGCTGCATCTGCTCTGCTAAGTAGGTTCATTTATTTCCATCCTGTAGCTGTCTCCTGCTATTTATAGCACCTGCCTTAATGAACTTCCAAGGTAGACACCAAGCCTGAGCCTTCCTAAATTGATGTCTAAATATCCTTGTTGAATTAATTTGATCTTTTTACGAATTGACCGTTCCAGTCAGACTGGCATTCCTCGCTGGAAATCACAGAATCACAGAATGGTTTGGGTTGGAAGGAACCCTTAAGATCCTCTCATTCCAACCCCCTGCCATGCACAGGGACACCTTCCACTATCGCAGGTTGCTCCAAGCCCCGTCTAATCTGGCCTTCAACACTTCCAGGGATGAGGTATCCACCACTTCTTTGGGCAACCTATCAAACTGGGACATTCTCCACAATAACCTCTTCCTGCAAAGCAGGCACTCCAAGTTGGGAAGCAGTAAAAGAAATTTACCTGCCTCCAGTGCAGATCTGATCCCTCCAGCCAAAACCTCACCTTCACCGGGAGAGATGCACTCCATGCAGAACGGCAGCACTAGCCTCAAACAGCACCTTAATGAAATGACTCCTCTGCAAACATGACAAGTGCTCCTCCAAACCCACATCGGAGGACTCAAGAGAGGGTTTTTACTAAAACCCTCAAGAACTACTGCTGGTGGGTGGAAGATGAATTCTCTGAGCCAACTGGAAACCTTTACAAACCTTTGATATAATATATCATCCTTCCCCTCTCTCTTTATATGGGTCCTCTTATCCCTGGTTTTAGGTATTCCAAAATTTAGATCCTGCAGTTATATTTATCAACATGGCAACATTCTGACGTCTGACAAAAATCAGGTTTTACTCTCTTCAGGGCTGTAAGCACTAAGAGAATTCTATTCCTTGGCAGTAAGAATTTTTCAGACCCACAAGTGGTTTTAAAAAGTCAGTAAAGTATTGCAGCACCTGGGTTTGGGCCAGGGAGGTGAGCCAAAGTGACTTGGAGGGCAACCAGACAATGAGAAAAAAACCCTTCCCAGATCAGAGATGCATTTCCTCATGGGAAAATTTCTGCACGCCTGTAGTTAAGAATGAGGAAGAGGGAAATGGACTCAGAGAAACTCCATCTGCCTTCCTCGTTCCTCCCTTGTCTCAACCCTTGCAAGCAGTAGAAAACTACACCATCCTCTTTGTGCTGACACAAGCACCAGCTGACCCAATGAGGCAGAGCCTAAAAAGCGTTTCCTCCTTACTGGCCCTAAATGGAAACCAGGGCTAAGCTGGTTAAAGCAGGTCCTTTTAGACGAGAGGTGCTGGGATGTTTCACCGGGAAGAGGGATTTGTCATCACCTGCAGTCCTGCCTTAGAACCAGGGTGTGAACGCCAAAGTTCCCTGAGCGCAGAGACAGCCCTGCAGGCCTGGAATGCCCTGAAAGGGCTCTGCACAGGGAACGTCGCCTTCCTGCCTCCTCCTCAGTCTGTCGAGAGTATCCCTGTCTGGATTTGTGAAGGAGGCATCCCTCCCAAGCAATAATTTCCTTAGGATAAAATGTATCTGTACACGTTGGATCTGCCCAGCTCTCTCCAGATGGGAGAGCTGAAGGTTGTCTATAAACTACCAGAGTTTGGCTTGTTTGGCTCAGCTGACACAGACTAAAAAGAAGTAAGGACTGACATTTCCAGACTGCACCAATTCCCAAACACAGAGGCACAGCTAGACTGGTTTGGAACTGGAACAATACTTTTCTAGGGAAAGTTTACATTTCTGGATCTGTTTATTCTCTTGCTGGTATCCATAGACATGTTCCATCAGGTTCAGTTGTTCTGAGCAGCTTGACCTGGTGAGTCAAACCCAGATTTGGTCAAAATCTAATTGCAGAGTTTTCATCCAAGAAGCTGAGAAATCATTTTCAGGTAAGATATTGAAGCTTAGGCTTGTGGTCCTTAGGGACAGATCAAGAAATCCAAGTGATGTACTAAATCACAACAGGCTTAAAGCTTTCTACTCCGGAAAAACAAAGGTCTCAATATACAGGACAATCAAGTTGTTCCCTGAACTTCTACAAATTATTTTAACAACTACACGATTAAAGATTTTGCAAGTCAAGCTCTATATACTTGTCCTTGTATCAGAAGATAAACTAAATCACCAATTATATACCCAAGCTGAACTGACTGTGTCTAATACTGGCCAAGGTGGTAACTGCAAAAATCAACAAAGAAAAGGAGCTGTATAAACTCAGAATTTCTCAAACTGAGGAATGCTGGACCAAAACTCACAATGTTTGAGGTTTCTTCATGTCAGATCAGATTTTGTTTGTTTTAAACCACACAGCCCTCACACATATTTCAGCTTCTGATACTCTACACTCTCTACTGCTTGCCTTAAATACATGTAATATCATTCATTTCAGCTGCCTCCCAACTCCATTAAAGTTGCTGCGCAATATTTCCCAGCTCTTAGTTTCTAATATTCTTTTGAAACTGAATTTGAGCCACCTACCCCTCAATCAGTGACTATTATGGGATGCAGATTAAAATCCCAGGGTTCTAACAGAGGTTTCTTGCCAGGATTGCCAGCACTGGACACCAGCCTAAGCTGGTACACACTGCCTGGAGAGAAATGGGCTTCTGTTGGACACACTTGTGTGACACAGCTGGTGGAGAGAGAAGAACAGCTTCTTAGAAAGGAAGAGAAAGGGTGGCAAACACAAAATTCAGGTCAGCTCTGAAAACAACAGTTTTAGAAGAGAAAAAAACCAGGGATATGAAGTAACTTGTAATTCAAGACAGTAATCTGAACTACCCCTCTCCTTTACAGAGTTCTAAGCTAACTGAGCCAGCTCGTAAAAAGATCTGGCCACCAGCATGAAACAGCAGGTCCCTGCAAGGACCTGGAAAAGTATCCGGATACATGAGATGGTGAACAACAGAGAAAGGGCCCAGTGACGGGGTATGAACGCTATTGCAAGGGACACCTGGAATATTTATGTGATTCCATTTCAAAAATCTGCAGTGCGAAGAGATCAGGGTGGAAAAGCCTATGGGAAAACTGCAGATGGAGAGTGATGGAAAGCCTGTATATTTTTACATGCAGGTGTAAGTGCAGGTAAGAACATACTACTGCATAAAACAAAAGAGGAGAAAAAACAACACAAACCCCTCCTCAAATGACACAGACACAATGATGGGCAAAATGAAGGCAGGAGATGAACACCTGATGGAAGAAATGGGTTTTCAACCATAGGTACACTTAGCCCATGGAAACAATTCTCCTAAGATATGATACATCCAGAAGTGAAAAAGGAATTTCTACAGGCCTGGTCACCTGCATGCTAAAGAACAGAGGTGTAAATACAGACATTAAGTTTAAAATATTTGAGTTCTTGAAGATGGGTAATTATGTCTTTTGGTATAAAACCAACTCCTGGTTTCTGAGCGCTGACAAAAAGCCTTCTTTGGGACAACCAGGGAACAAGAGCTGAGAAGAGCAAATGGAATCTGTGCCGTGCCTTCCTTTCCAGGTGCTGTTCTCTGAAGGTGGTAACGGGGCTAAAGACATGACTGATCTGCCCCGTGTTACTGTCCCTATCTGCAGCAACTATCCAGCAACACGAGTTCAAAACGAAAAATGAATGTATTTCTTCAATCCAAGACCAGTCATATGGATCTCTCACACAGGAAGCATTTTTCCACTTACAAATGAAGCCCCAACCATCTGGATTAGCCTCAAGAATCAGAGCTGTATCACATCCTGGACTGCTCTGCTATACTAAACCCCTGCCAGCCTTCCCATCTCTCTCCCGCTCCTACTGAAGCAGCCATCTCCCAGATTTCAGGACAAGCTTGTGGCCAACAGAGAACACAGCAAGAGGAATGGGACCCTGTGACAGTCTCTGCACAGTGATGACACCAGCTAAAGGTCTCTGTCCTCTGGTGAACAATTCTGGTGGGCAGAGAGGCACAGGGCATCCAAAATGGACCTCACCTGCCTGTCAATATTTAGATATTCAATCCCTACAGATACTCAAACATACAGCAAAGCTCCATTTGATTCTTTGTTTTCAAAACTTAAAACTGGTTAATTACCAAAGGCAAAAGAGCTGTTAGCACCACAAGTTAACGACACATGAGGCCAAAATCATGGGGTGCTGGAAGTCCAGAGCGTGTGCACATCCCAGAGCCAGGGCAGAAGCTGCAACAGATCTGCCTAGGCACTACTCAGTCTTTGCCCTTGCTATCTCTTTACACACAGTGTCAAATTGCTTTTTAAACATTTGGCCTGTTCCTGCCTGGCATCCGCTCAAGGGCCAACTCAGGTGATACAGAGGGATGAAATGTCTGCTCCGGCCTGTGCCTCTTCCAAGCCACAGCAGCTATCCCACAGCAGCTGGCTAAGACTACTCCAACCCTGCAACGTGAGACGATTGTTTTCATGGATCAAGTTTCGTCCTCCATGAGCAGATCCCTAGACAACAGACCATTGTAAAGAGTGACAACTGGAACCAGTACTCACTGAGCGGTTTAAGGATGCTGCTGCTTGTCTCGTCGGCGTTTTCTACATCTGATTTGTCCGAGTAGTTCTCCGAGATTTTCTCCTTTTCTTTCTTTTCTTTGTGCCCAGGTCTTCTTCTGTGACGCCTCCTCCTTCTGTAGCTCTTCGGCACATGGACCCCGATGTAAATCGTGTGGTGACCTGGGGAGCACAAGCACACAAATATTAACTTCAGCACTGTGCAGTTTGGGCACCACGGGCCAGCACAGTTCATGCTGCATTTCACTGAATCCCAAAATGCTTTGGTTTGGAAGGGACCTTGAAGCTCATCTCATCCCAAACCCCCACCATGGGCAGGGACACCTCCACTATCCCAGGGTGCTCCAAGTCCTGTCCAACCTGGCCTCGGACACTTCCAGGGACAGGGCAGCCACAGCTTCTCTGGGCACCCTGTGCCAGGGCCTCAGCACCCTCACAGGAAAGAATTTTTTCCATATATCCAACCTAAACTTCCCCTCTTTCAGTTTGAACTTGTTACTCTTTGTCCTATCCCTGTTTCACTCCAAAAGGCAAGTGAACTATCCTTCTTTGCAGGACTAACATTAACTACTCCTGTTTTTTCTTGTCTCCAGATGTGAGCTTGGAGCTCTGTAGCTAGCATTTGGAGAAGTATTTTTGTCTCATCATTTCTGAGAGCACATGCCAGTGCAGACTCTGATAATTGCTGTCCTTGTGACTCATTTAAATACAAAAATAAACCCCAAAGAAGGCCATCATACTCATTTTGTAATATTGAACCGAGTGCTTTTCAAACACATTCTACACTCATTTTTCCATTTGTTTTACCAAATACATTGGCTGAACTTAACAACTACCTCATGCCAAGTGATTCAGCTTAATTGAAGAGCTTAGACCAACAAAATTTACATCACTTGACTGTGCAGTCCATTGTACAACAAGTGTCAAAGTACCATTAGGTACCCTACACAGGTGCCACTACAGAGGTCCCATGCCCTAAGTACCATTAGGGTGTTATTATAACACGGCAGAGGAGGAAGGACTGCTCACAGAAGTTCCTATCAACTCCTACTTGACACTTTCCAAAATAAAAATTAACTAGTAACAGAGTAAGTGCTAAATTTCATACGTTGGGTGTAAATCCCAAGGATGCCTCTACCCTTGCATTGAGACTTGGATTACAAACCAAAGCACTTCAACTACATTTGCCAATTGTGCCTTTTTGTGTCTGATAAAAATGTTTTCTTTTCAGGGCTTTCTGCACTTCAGTCAACTTGGGATGAACAGTCTGTGCTTACAGAAAGCACTTACATATCTTCTTCTCTGCCCAGATCATTCAGACATCTCACAGTAAGCTGTAAAAGCAGCTCCTACAAAAGCAGCTCTTGAGAAATGAGAGCTGGATTCTGTGCTTTGGACCAAGTTTGGTTTCCCCACTTCTGTCCCAGCATGGCTGAATGGAGGGTTTCAGATGAACATACAGGTGACCGAGTAAACAAATTTATCTGAATGAATGACCCACAAACTAAACATGTGTCTCTAATTCCTCCTTATGATAAATCCAGTCCTGGCAACTGAACAACTGAAAAATTAGGCACAAAATACTCCATCTCTGTAACAAACCGATTTGTCAATGAAAAACAACCCTGCATTTGCCATTTCAAATTCCCCACACCCCTGAGGCCAGCTGTGAAGCCTTCATTCTGCCTGTTTGAACCTTTATTTTGCATGTTTGCTGATCTTGTTCCACCCCCTACCATGGGCAGGGACACCTTCCACTACACCAGCTTGCTCCAATCCCCATCCAACCTGGCCTTGGACACTTCCAGTGATGGAAGAAACAGGATTCTGGAACTGAGCAGTGTTCAAACTCAGGCAGTGGAACAGTGACAGAACACAGTCCTGTGTCTGCTGCCTCTTGCCTGGCATGCCAGAATTGCCATCTCCAAGGAATGGGATCACACGACAGAGGGAAAGGGCAGAGCCACAGAGACATCTGTAGCAAGACCTCCCAGACTGACACCTGAAGATCCGATTTAGCTCTTGCGTGCCAAAGAAAACACAGAAAGCTCTTCCAGCAACTGGAAACATCAGCTTTAACGTGGCAGATGGCCTGAGTGCCACACAGGGACAGGGAAGGGGAGATCTTCTCTGAGCACAAGCAGGAGCTGGAGGGTGGGGGTGACCCCAGACAGACAGGGCAGTGGTAGCCCTTCCCAAGGGATTCTCGCACCCAAAAGTGTATCCAAAAGCCTGATGCAAAAGGTATCTGTATTAAACAACATTCCCCTTTGAATCACTTGAATTCTGTGGTCAGCTTGATAATAGAAACACATCATAGTAAGCCTGTAGTCTTAATACTTTAATATGCTGCCAACAGAACTGGACAATCTCTTTAATCTTTGGACCACGTGTGCACAGTACAGATTTTGGTAATATGAAACTCACTTGTATATACCCAGGCAAACATCTGCATTACTTTGCTGCTTTTCCGTAGTCTGAAGGCAGAGACTTATTTAATGTTCCTTGCCATGTCCCCCCCACGCCCCCCCAGACTGTTCAGGGAGGCCACGCAAGACATTTTCCTTTTCCACGCACTTGAAGCGCTTGGCATCTGTTTATGTTGTTCCAAATGCTGAGATAATCTTCTAGGCTCCCTTCCCAAAGCGCCTGGAAGGAAACAATTGACACATACTCTCAATGCACGGGGCTCCTGGGACATTTCCTACTCACCGGGGGAACCCAGCCTTTCCCATGAGAACCACTGCCTGAGAAACGTAACGTGACACACAGGCACCACAAGGATCCTACGGCTCGGGGAGGATGGGAAGCATAGAGCTGAGTGCTGAACCTCGGGTAACCCAAGCCTGGAGTTTTCTCTCGCACACCCACCACAGCTCCTCCTGAGGGGCTGCTCCCATGGCCCTCCCCGCTCCCCCCAGGACATCCATTATCCTCTGTGTGCCCCTCATTACACCAGGGTGTATTTCACAGCACTCAAACCCCACCCGTAAGATGCACACGGAGACCTGCAGGTCCTGGTGGCAGCGGTTCTCTTCTCAGTGACAGTAGTGGGCAGGGGCTTCTTTGGATTTACATCGACTGTAGCTAAAATCTTTGACTTTTGTGACCACAGAGAATCTTTACTGTGCCCGAAGTTCAAAATAATTTCATCTGATTATTAATAAAGCAAGAAGTAGTCATCAACAGGGAGGTTCTCCTGGAAAAACTCAGATGAAACCACATCTTTTGCTTTACTAAGAGCTACTGAAGAACAGCACTTCATGATTCAGTGCCCAGATTTAGAGTTTGGGCATAGGAGACTCCCTGAATCAGATTTACTGATGAAAACCCACTTGTGTATCATCCAACTGAGGTTCTATGAAATGCAACATTCCCTCCCTGCCTGCAGGAATATCTGCTCATCATCATCAAGGCCAGGTCGGACACGGCTTGGAGCAACCTGGTCTAGTGGAAGGCGTCCCTGCCCATGGCAGAGGGGTGGAATTAGATATCCTTAAGGTCCCTTCCAACCACAGTCATTCTGTGAGATCACTTTATTATGATCCTCTCCATTTTTAAGCACTAGCTCTTTTTAAAAGAGAGTACTGGGGAATGGCTTTTGCTCAGCAAAACCCAAACTCAAGTCACTTGGAGAAAGGAGCTGAAAGTTACGGGATCAAAGGATAATGTCTGCCTGCTGCATCTAAGAAGGAATCCTTTCCACATGACTGGGTCCTTGAGACTCAGAGTGTGGTAAGACCAGCCCATAAAGATTCTCACACCAGCACCTTGGAAGGAAACAAGATCAAAATCTAATATTAAAAATGTATAAAGGACTGACAATAAGCTGAGCATCAGCAGTTTTTACCCAGCCCTTGTTTTTCCTTTAAAGACTCTTTTGCAAAGAACAGGGAGAGTCACATTATACCCGATCAGACTGTGATAGGCTCACGTGGTTACAGCTGGCCACAAAGGCAAAATCTTCCCCACCAGCTCTGGCCAGGTATTTCGGGCCACCTGAAAAATGGGCTTTGCTCAGGGTGCCCCAGCCATGTCAGGGGCCTATGGCACGGGGCTGGAATGAGATGACCTTTAAGGTCCCTTCCAACCCAAACCACTCTGTGATTCCATGAAAGGTGTGACCTTCTCAGCCCATTTTCACAGCCCAGACATCAGCCTCATCCCGGGTGGAACTGAAAGCCTCAGGTGCCCCCCACCATCTAGCACGTAGAGATCTGCTCTGCAGGCACACCAGAGGGGCAGGGCACACAGCCCGCCACGTGCTTTGTCAGCAGAAGATGGCACGGCACGGCTTTGTGCCCAAGGAGGTGTCAGCACACAGCCAAGCCCGCAGAGAGAGGTGGCACCAGCCAGGACACTGCCGGGATCACAGCCAGGCCAGCGCGCCTTGGAGCAGCTGCTTTTCCAACCCGGAGGTGGTGGCAGGAGGTGCTTCTCATTTTGTGTGAGAATCAAAGCAAATTAACAACATAAAAAAGGCGACGGCTGAGAAGGACAAATAAATCAGGGGGATGATCCATTTTAAAGGGGAGATACTAAAAGTAGTGCTAAGAAAGTCCCAAACTAAGCCCTGCTTAGTTTCAAATCAGCTCAAGAAATAAGAACAAAAGGCCACCCCGTCACGTGCCAGGTGCCCTTAGCTCTACCTGGTTATAGAGGGGTTTACAGGAGCTGGTGGCAGCAGAGGGGCAGCTGCAGGACCTGCACCCCAACCAGCTCCACCTTCCTGGACAGAAGCAGTTCTGCACGCCCAGGATGGGATGCACAGCCGGCAGGACACCCCATGCCAGAGAACTGTTCACACCAGCTGTGTTACAAACAAGGAACACAAGGATCTCCCCTAGCACCGTGCAAGAGCCAAGCACTATTCCCACTCATGCACATGGACAGAGACACTGAATCTGCAAGGAAAAGCAAACCATAACCAGTCCTCTAGACAGGCTGCCCAGGCACCATCCCAGGCTCACCCACCCGTCCCCACAGGGTTTTCAAAACACGCCAGTATTCAAGTGACCAATTTTCAATGCAAGTAAAAATCCATCGGTCAGGGAAACAGCAGAAGGATTCACTGAGCACTTTGTGGAAATCTGAACAAAACTGAATGCACTAGTTGGAGACAAATCAGATCCAAATCCCTTCTCCTATAAACAACAGTAGTATGCAATGAACTGATTCTTCCATGGTGTGGCAGTTTGCCAAGGAAAAGGGTCAGCAAGAATCCATCAGGCGATGGGAACAACAACTATAAGGCTGAGTAGTAGGTTCACAGACCATATGCCATCAGGAGAGGAGCCTGCCATGAGGGAGAGACAGGAAAGGGCAAATATAAAACAGAGGCTTCAGAAGAGACAATCCTGAGCTACTATGCCACAGAAAAAGGCAAGAAGAAGGAACAAGATTAGAAACATCAGGGATCTTTTTCAGTCTGCCAGCTCCAAAAGAAGAACCCCAAATTCATGGCTGAGATTCAAGTGAGGACCAGCATCAGCAAGGAAGATGCAGCTTCTTAACCAAACAGGGAATTTGTCCAAAGATCATTTTATATATTTTCATTACTGCTCTTCACATCTTAACATACAGTCATTTACTGAACTGCCTATGAGGGGCAGGGAATGAGCTGTGCAGGGGAAGACAGCATGGAAACTGGAGACCTTTTCTTCTGTAACATCAGGCTTCTAGACCTTCGATAACTTCAAAAGGTTGAAATTAATCTTGGATCTAAAGCATTCCCATGTAACAAGACTATAGTTAGACAGAAGGGAAGTCTTCCCAGCCATCTGCCTAAAGCTTGCACTCTGTTCCAAACGGATGACCCATGACCCAGACTGGACCTGCCAGATTCCTAACAAGATTCAGAGGCCCCTCCAGCAAAGCATGTGTAAAAGGTGAGTTAGATCTGAGCAACAGGATGGCTCTAAAAGACAGAGCTCACATAAATTCAAGTAAAATCTATCTAAACAGGAAAATAAAATAAAATGAAACAAGGTCTTCAATTGTCTTCCTGAAGATCCTAGAAACCCTGCTTATGTAGATGGAGCAAATTCAGTCAGCGGGGTGGCAGTGAATGAAGGGGTGGGCATTGTTCAGACAGAACAATGAACACGTGGTGGGGGTATTCTCCCTGAGCTTTACGTAAGCCATTGCGAGACTCTTAACCCACAACCCCGTAAGCTGCTTTTCTTTCTCTCTTCTTTGGAGCTGTGAGAGGTTATAAAAGCCACTGAACCTGTCCTGCTGTGATCTGATCTAATCTGGCCAGAACTGCCTGGCTTCCACAGAAAGAAAAGTAGAAGAAAACTTGAAGAGTGCAGGGCTCTGGGGAACAGGCAGAGAAAGGGATCTGTGCTGGACTGTTGGATTTAGCTCTTGGGAAGCACGGTACCTTTGGATTTTCTGGCATGCTTTAAAATTATGTCCCCTTCCACACTGCTCCAAATGACCACTCAAGAGAACCAATCTTGGCTGAAAATCTTCTCCCATTTCCATCTCATTAATTACCAAGACTGAATGAATTGAGTACCAAGCTGTACTTGACACTATCAGGCTCACAGACGCAGGTAGATTTTAGACCCTGCTCCAAGAGAATTAAGAACTGTGGTATGATGACTAAGGCATCCAAAGCTGCCTCCAATCTCTGGGAAAAACTCAAACCAGCCCCCTGCAAGCCACCCTTGATTCCAAGGCTGCACCTATGCTGAAACAGGTGTTTGATGGAAGGTGGCCAGAGGCGGGGTTCCTGGAAGGCCACGCTGCCGCCAGCAGGGCACCACGAAGGGATGCAAACAGAATGGTGCTCACACAAAGGCTCCCGACGCCTCTCCCGCAGCACACGCGTCCTTCGGGGAGCACACGACTTCCCTGTGTCCCTTCTCAGTCTCTACTTAAGTTCGCCCAGCATTGTGCAACCAGAGTAGGAACATCACCAGAAGGAAAGGAAGGGACAGAGGTCCAGGAAGGCTGGGATGATCCTCAAACCAGCAAGCTACAGCCCTAGTACCAGTTTCCAGGTTAAGCCCAGTTCCAGCAGTTCTGGTAGGAGAAGCACAGGCAGGAGAGGGAACAACACTCCTGTGTTACCTAGCCCCAGCTCAGGTGACATGACCAGGCCTCCCCAACACATTCTGGATTACCTTTTCATTTTAAATGTCCTAGAAAAATCCGGGAAGGCTCACCAGCACATCTGGGACTCACATCTGACAAGTAAGCAAAGGCTGTATCTGATTTTCCATCTCCATCCTGAACTATTATACCCAGTGTTATTGTACCTTAAAAAAGAGCTGTTGGGCAGAGGAAGATGGGAGCAGACAGTCAAACAAGCCTAGACTCGAATCCTTACTGAAATGAGAGCAGCTGCTCCCATCCAAGGCTGCAAGGTGCCATGTGAGGACCACCTTTCTAACTGGCATGGGCCCCAACAAAACTAGTTTCACTGCCTGGTCAGAGAGCTGATGGTAGTTTCCAATCAGTTGGACTTAATGATCTTAAAACTCTGTTCCAACTTAAATGATTCTGTGATTCTAAACTGACTGGAGCTGGGAAAAAACAAGTCACTGTCAGAACGGTATGGGAACACCTTCCTTCACCTCGCGTTCAGCACACGTTGGCACAAAACTTATCACCACTGGAAAGAAACCCCCACCTTTCCTTCACCACGGGCCGACCATGCCAGCTATTGACTCAGCTGCTCTTACAGCATTTTCTCCACTTCTCCTGCCTGCACAGCCAGCTTATCGCTGCCTTATGTAAAGTCCCTTTATCACCCTCTGAACTCAGTCTGCAGCTTTTCTCACTGTGCGTGGAGTAGGCGGGCACCAAAAACCTCATCATCCCACCCAGCAACCTCAGAGCTAATGCTGACTCCTGACAGCAGAGGAAAGACAGCGGCAGTGACCAGAACGATATTCCATGCAATGACCTGCTGGATGCTGCCAAGAGTAAGCACTCTCCTGGAAAGTGCCACGGGGAATTAAAGCTGGAGCGGAAAGAATCTGAAGACCCGAAAACTTTCATCACGGTGTTACAAAGCTGTAAGATCCAAACCATCCATCTTGTCCTTACTTAGCTGTGTGGAGCTGAGTCCCAATATCTGCCTGCAATTCCCAAGTTCATACAATCATGGAATGGTTTGGGTCAGAAGGGACCTTGAAGTTCATCCAGTTCCAGCCCCTTGCCATGGGCCCCTAGGGACACCTTCCACTAGACCAGGTTGTTCCAAGCCCCATCCAGCCCACACATGAACACTGCCAGGGATCCAGGGGCAGCCACAGCTTCTCTGGGCAGCCTGTGCCAGGGCCTCACCACTCCCCACAGGGAAGTTGTGCCAGCTGCTGCATGGAAAGTGAGCACAAAGGTACTGCCTGAGTCTTCTGAGTTTGGCTTTTGCAGAAGTAAAGGCAAGTTCAGTTCTACTGAAGCAAAACACAGCCTGGTTTGTCTCTACATGTAAATTAAAGGTACCAAAGAATATTCATAGGCACATTCTGTGATCAGATTTTACCTGATTAATTTTTTAATCACATTTATTTTAGAAGCAATTAAAGACTCTGCTATGAAATAGGTCATCTGGTTACTTCTGAAAATGGAGGAGGGTCTGCTTACAGTCACAGATCAAAAACAGATGGCAGGCATGAGAGCAGAAAAAGAAATCAAAGTAAATAGGCAAATACAGCTCATTTCTCCCACCATCGGCCTGCTGTTAATACAGGTAAAGATGTTCACAGTTATTTCTGCCCTTTTAACCTCTCTCCTCATTGATCTAACCATTAAGGACTAATCTTGGGCTTATGGCATCACACAGCTTTCTACCACCAAAGTGCAATGACACAACCAGGTCGAGAATAGAAAGCAAGGAGGAGGAAAGTGCTAAAATGGAACAAGTAGTTATGGAACATTGTTACAAAATCCCTGGGTTAGCCTCTCTGCAGAGTTAGCAGCACAACAGTAAATGCCACAATGAAAACAGGATCCACAAAGTTTCCCCTAACAGTATATTCTCCTGAATTCACTCCTGCAGCACTGCTGAAAGGTGCTATCGAAACCTTTACTTTGCCCATCATTTGGAAGGCAGGACAGGTGTGCTGCTCCCCATTTCCTAACACATGGAGCTGGTGTGCTCCTCCGGCTTTGCAGTGGAGTTGTCAGACTTGAAATCCAGCATTCTCCACCCCACCCCGGACTCAGGGTAGCAGCAAGCCCAGGGGAAGTTACACTTAGAGAGCCAAGAATACCTTATCTCTCAGGATAAGGTGGAGCTTTACTTTTCCCCTCTTGCAAAATCAGTTCTTAAGTAATCTGTTTATGTCACACATACCAGCACTCCTCACAGCGGCATTACAGCAGCACAGCGTTACCTTCAAGGAAAGGAACGTGCAGTGCTCTAAATGAATGGGAAGGGTCCTCTGGCACAGCTCAGGGCAGTGCCTCTTCCTGACTTCCCCCAAGAAAGCCAACTTGCACTTGCTTTCCTTCACGCTCTGCCCTAGACCCGGGCAAATCCCTTGTCTCGCCAGGTCACGTTTCTGGGCACTTCCAGCCAAGCAACTCCCGCTAACTAACATGCACTGAATCCATCACCCAGCCCTCTCGGGGAGACAGGCAGCAGGGAGGAGCTGGAAGGGAGTCATTTTCAAATGTCAACAGCTGATATCACAGCGACACATTCCAGTGTAGGACCGGGGTGAGGTGCCACCTGAGAGACGGACTGAACAATCCCTGGAAGCAGGCCCAAGGGACATATTTCTGTCAGGTACGTACGGTTTCTGTTAACGTTACATTTACTCAGCGAGGGCACAGGGGACAATCGTCCCACCCTGAAAATGTCTCAATGCCTTCCTGACCAGAAATGCCCGTTTTTACCCCTCCTTAAAAAGCCAAGTCATTCCCTCTCCCCTGCACCACTACATAATCAAATTAGTGGGTGACGTGGTTGTGCAGAGTTGCTATCTCCACGCCACAGACATAACCTGTGGGCATCACTGACAAAGCAAAGGATGCTCCTCTCTTCTCCCAAAGAACCTGCCAAAGACAGACGCTCAAAGCTACACCTTCAAAACTCTGTCTTCACCTCTTTGAACTCAAAGCAACTTATGAAGCAGCAAAAGCAGCCTGGTTCCGAGGTATATTATAATGCTCTGCTGGAGAGTTTCCCCATTCTCTCCTGCTAACTCCTGCTGCCAGGGAATCCCTGAGTTCTGCTGCCCTAGCTCTTCCGATAAAGGTTACAACTGCCCTTCCCCTCACAGAAGGGAAAGAAACAATCTCCTCTCTGCTCACTGTTGGTGATATTAAGTGAACGAAAAGCTTTCCTGAGAAATTTGATCAATACTGACTGCAAAAAAAAAATAATTGGGAGAAGAACGCAAAGAAGAGGCAAGAGAGGCAAACAGCTTTAGGGCATGTATGTTGCTTCCTCATAAAAGTAGGCTAAAAAGAAAAATTATCAGAAAAATAACACACACCTGGAGATTACAGTTCCCTTCACTGTTACCTCCTTCTCCAGAGGATGAAGTCCCTGCAAGCCTTTAAGAAAAGCCAGTTGTAACCACAGCATGAAGGCGGGGAAGTAATGGAGGGCACTTTGGAGCTAACGGCTCCAAGTCTCTTGACAGACACTCCCCTCCTTTAAAACACCCCACTGGAAGTGCAGGAATCTAACACGGACTTAAAAGCACCTGCACCAAGTGCCAGCCAAAGGTCTGACCTCAGTCTCCTCTTCTCAAGTCACCTCAGCCACTGCTCATGTGGCTTCCTCTCCATCCTTTGCCATCTCTTAGGCCTCCTTTGGATGCTCTCCAACAGATATATGAAGGAGGATTTGCCTGCTCTGGATGGAATCCCCCTCCCCATCAGGAGTGTGACACACAGGATCACTCGGGAGACTTGGAGGTTCATGGCATTAAATCCAGGACTGGAACTGCTGAGGGCATGAAGATCTCCCTGGGGCACTGAGATGGGATGATTCCTGTGGAGGGATGGATTTTTAGCTGATCTTTTAGTCCTTCCACTGGATCTTAAACCGACAGAGGGCAGGGTTAGATTAGATACTGGGAGGAAATTCTTCCCTGTGAGGGTGGGGAGGCCCTGGCACAGGCTGCCCAGAGAAGCTGTGGCTGCCCCTGGATCCCTGGAAGCGTTGGACAGGGCCTGGAGCAAGCTGGTCTAGCGGAAGGTGTCCCTGCCCATGGCAGGGGGCTGGAACTGGATAGGCTTTAAGACCAGTTGCAACCCAAACCACTCTGTGAGTGTACAGTTCATCCCACACATGCAGACCCTGACTGCACCTGGGGCACACATTGGATACACACACGCATTTAATGCACGGACCTCTGCGGAGAGACAGATGTAGCTGAGGACACACAGAGAATCGCAGAATCATTGAGGCTGGAAACGTGGAGACAAATAAGATCTCTTCAAAGTGCCAAAGCCTTTAATGCTTACTGGCACTGTGGCAATGCCCCAGATTTGCCAGGCACGCCAAGAATTCCAGGCTGTCCCACTGCGCAGAGCGGAGCGGCTGAGAAGCGGCTCCCTGACCGACCCATCCATGCACCATACGTGCCCTGTGACCCTGACAGATGCCACAGTCTTGGATCCTTGGGTGATTTAGCTGGGCTGCTCCCAGGAGCCTGGCAGGAATCACGGAGCTGCCTTTAGCATCCCCGAGGGAATTAGCCGGCTACACAGCTCCGGGGCTCTCCGGAGGCTCAGCTGAGCAGCTCCAGCTCCGGAGGCCTGTCGCGTACAATTAAGAAGCACTTGTTTCACCTCCTCTCCTCCTTCCCCCAGCGAGATGAGCTGCAACCAGTCTGTTAGCCCAACTAAACCAAACGAGGATATCCACATTGGAACAAAGGATATAAACACACCACAGCCACAAATATTACTTAAAGCAGTAACCACACCCCCTGCAGACAGTCAAAAGGACCCTCCCGTGCTCATCA
Organism: Pachycephala philippinensis; assembly: GCA_013397055.1. Classification (NCBI taxonomy): domain Eukaryota; kingdom Metazoa; phylum Chordata; class Aves; order Passeriformes; genus Pachycephala; species Pachycephala philippinensis. The sequence continues at coordinate 98,936 of VWZT01009306.1, forward strand.
CCAACAACCACTTGTATTATATTCCTGGAGCACCACACGTGGCTGTTGCACATCAAAACAGCACATGGCAACATTTAAGACAATAAAACATAAAAAACATCCTCTCTCTCCCTCTTCTCAAATGTTTTTGCTGTGCCAAAGCGTCAATTATTCCACAAGCAAAAGGCTAATACATACCCGACCCTGCAGACACCAAATAGCCTCATTAAACCCAACATGATGATTTATAATGGCTGAGAACAGATTACTTCATCCCAGAGAGGAAGAAAACACGGGGTTTTTCATGGAAAGGACTGGCTTGGTTTGCTGGAAGTGTTCTAACTCCTCTTTTTAGAGATTATTTTCTCTCCTACTGCTGGATCCTTTCCTGTCCATTACCGGTGACAATGACATGGTTGTAACCCTACACTTTTCAAATAATTTTCAATTGAAAAGCCACAGGCATTTGTTTGCAAATAAAGAAGTTAGAATAAAATTATATCCTGAAGCCGGGAGGGGAAGTATAGTGCTGCAAGGTGAAATCCTCTCCCTTGCAGGTAAAGTCCTACCCTATCCTGCTCTCCTCCTTCTCCCCCACTAGTTTATCAAGCCCACGGACAACCAATCCTCAGAAAATGAAAAGAAGAGAATTTGCTGCAATTAATTCACTCCTATCAGCTTCATCATTTTCCAGGAACAAACCTGAAGTAAACTCCTTTAAATTCCTTTTACTTTTCGGATTTCACATTTTTAGTTTGAGAGAAAACAAGAACACTTCCAAAGGAGTCTACTCTTTCCCTATAAAGTGAAGAAACTGTTTTCTCTGTTAAAAAGTTCTCCTTCGAGGGAAAACCCTTCTCTTTATGCCTCCCAAGCACAAAGGATAACCCAGGCAAATGTTCACTTCCCGCCTTACGTCCACCCCAACACTTGGTACAAATTCTGCTGGTTTTTCCACTTGGCTTCTCCACCTGTCTCCATATTTCCACACTCATGACTGCAGCGGTGATAGGCAAGCGTTGCCAAAACTCTATTCGTAGAGGAAAGCAAAGCAAACAGCTCTGGTGTTTCACAGCCATTATGCAAGACACAGCAAACAGGACTTTGGGGGAAGTGGAAGCGTGTGCCGGCACCACGCAACAATGTTCGTTCCTGGATTGAAATAGAGGATTTCGCTAAGAAGTCACTTCCACCCCGACCAATCCTATCCATGTTTCAGTCAATTTTAGGATGAAGTACTGGTCAAACCAAAGGCACCCTGTTTCTCTGCCCTCCGACTGTGCCCATCCTACATACAAACACCAAAGCAAAGGTACCCTTCCTCCCCAGCAGTCCAAGTCTCTTACCTTCCACTTCTTCTTCATCACATACATGTTTAAGGAAGGAAGCCCCTCTATCCAGTACTGCCTCGTCCTCCATCCTATAGTAATAGAAAAGAAAAAAGGAATGCTCAGACTTCTCCTGGAGCGAGCTGTTTGAACCAGCCCAAGTCCTGGGCAGGTTAACTTGCAAGCTGTTGTTCATGTTCCTGTGGGCACTCCCGTCCTTCCAGTGCCTGCTGTTCCTTCATAGAGCTCCTTTCACATGGCGTTTGCTTTAAGCTGGCCTCACGTAGCTCGAATTCTGACCTTGAGAGGACATCAGTGGTGACAGGTGTGAACAAGGTAATCCCAGCTACAAGTCTTTGAGGGCTTTTCTGTTTCTTGTGTCTGGCTTTTTTTCCCCCTTCCCTTTTTTCCAAAAGTACAGCCACACGGGCAGGCTTGGGGCTGTCTATGCAATAGCCAAGAGTCTGTGGGATTGCAGTTTGCCTTTGAAGCTGTCCCAGCAGGCGGCAGCGGCCGAGCCGCGCAGGGAGGGGAGTGGGCACACCCCACAGGGACACACAGCCCGGGCTCCGGCCAGCCCCTAATACCAGCACAGCACACTCGTCTGCTGCGAGCCCGGCTTTGTGTCACATGTTGGCCTTACAGAAATCTGACATATGAGGATTATCCCGAGACCGAGCTACAGTAAGTCAGATCATCACAGCAGTCATTTATGTGTGTCACCCCTTCATTCATCCATTTGGGGAAGGGTTTTAGTAGCTGCCGTCCTTCCCCTCCCCTTTTCTCTCCACCTCTGATCTGCCTCTGTGGACAGCAGAGACTCCTAATTCCGCGCTTCTGCCATCGCCGTGCTTCTGCAGAGCTGCCCAGAACTCGTGCAGCTGTGCTTCCCCCACAAAATCAGACCCTGCCTGCGTTCCAAGGGTACATCTGCAAATCCCCTCTTGACAAGCAAATACAAAAATAATAAAATAATAATAATAAACGAAATTGGAACTGTGTTAAATAATCTCCTTAGAGGCTAAGTACACATTTGCTGCTCACTGCTGGGCAGTCGCCATGGGAGCTTTCTATCCTAATACAACTGGGACCAAGCTGGTAACCTGTTTCATACCAAAAATCAGACATAAAACAACACCTTTTCCTTATATTCCCTCAGTGGGATAGGGACAAACTCAGTTCAGAGTGAGACAAGGCCTTCAAAACTTCTTCCCATCCATATTGTTTCCATTCAAGATCCACTGAGAGCAGTAGTAGCAAACACTTACAGATTATCTTTAAGGAATATCCAAATTCAGGAGGGTATAAATACTGTACAGATGAATACCAAGAAATCAGAATGCCTTAGGGTGTCTAGATTGCATGCCTATGCCTGGCTACCTAACTAGAAAATAAAAAATAAAACTCAGCCGCAAAAGGAAGTACCAGAGTCCCATTTCATGAAAGCAGTATCTCAGCAGCCACTCTCCCACCTCTGCCAAGTTTTCCTCCACCTCAAGCACCTTTACTAACCCACCGCTGGCCTCATCCTCGGCTCTTAGTCCATAGCTCAACTCCCAGAACAAGTCTCAAACGTGTCACAGATAAAAACAATGAAGAAAAATAGGTCAGATTCAAACACAGTATCAAAGCATATGGAAATACACGTTTTTCATTTGGGTCATTGGATGGCAGTGAAAAATAAAGCACCGTACCCAGAAACGTATGTGAGCATTGACTCCCAAGCTTAGGTCTAGTCCAAAGCCAGCTCCTCCTTCACACAGGCTGTTTCTGCCTGAATTCCAGGAGCCAGAGGATTTGAAGCAGAAATTTCCCTGAGCCAGGAAAGGTGCCATTCCCCAGGCAGCTGCTGCCGGGTGCAGAGGGGTAGGACGTGCTCCTTGCCAGCACAGCACACCAAGCCAGCACTCAGGCACACACCAGCCGCCCCTGAAAGCTCCAGCTCTTCATTAAATTATTCAAGACTATTTACGCATCTTTTCTAAGGCAACAGAAGGGAACGTATTCCATGGATACCCTTGCCTGTTTGCAATGGTTGGGAAGGAGCACCCCATATTTTTTTAATTATTTTTTTCTGCAAGGCAGCACAGTAGCTCCTTGCTATAAACACAACTGGAAACATCTGGAACAGATGGGACTGGATTCCCAGACAAAACACAAACCACAGGAGCTTTATTCCTCTGTAAAGTCTGCACTTATCCTGGCATTCAGCTCCATTCCCTGAGCACCCACACGTGTGCAGATGTGTAACACACCTGTGTGTCCCACAGGCCTGTGCAAACACCGTGTCCCAAGGCCAGTTCCTCCAGCCCAGGCATGGAGCAACTGCGAAGCAGCTGTGTGGTAGGGCAGAGAGAGGGAAAGGCAGGGAGCAGTTGCCACTGCCTGCAAGGGATACGGTGCTGAGAACCCACTGGTAAAATGTCTGCTCAACCTCCCCACAACAGGAGAGCATCCTCCCAGGCATGACCCTGCCAGTGCTGAGCACCCACAGCAGTGGGAATGGCCCCCACGCTCCCAGGAACACCACCTTGCCAGCATGGAGTGGGTTTATCACATTTAACAGCCATGCTTTTTAGCTCCAGAGGGTTGGAAAACTGATCGGCAAGGCTGATGCTTTCCCTGAAACATGTATCCGAAGGAACTGGGGGGTTTAAAGAGCCAGGAATAGAGCTTGGGTCGCCTTGGCACAGCGCCCCGGCTCTAATCCGCAGGAGTTTAGTGATTAGACTCCAAGCACCACCTCCCTTGATTTGGTCTTTTCTGCCCTTCTCAGATTACCAGAGGATTTCTGTGGGCCAAAATCTAGCAAGAAAACATCCTCTACCAATTTGCACAGGGAAACTATTTCAGCCCCCTGGAATTTTTCAAATACCATGAAATGGGAGTTGCAGAAATTAAAAAGAAAAAAAAAAGTCACGCGAAACAACAAGAAAATCTTCCCTTGAGTCCTCAGGGGAAAACTGGCAGACTCCTGTTAGTGAAGCACTGCAGCAACATCATGTACTGTCACTATCCCATGGAAGACACACATGGATGGGAGAAAAGAAAGGATGGAAATCATTTTAGGGCCTCTGAAAAGAGATGTGCCTTCAGTTAAGCCTGGTTTACCAGCTCCTTGTTGGAAGGTAAACGGATTTTCAGGCACTCCTTGCCTAGATCCACATCCTTGTGACTGCTGCCGCAACATTTTGGAAACAAACCTAAAAAAAAAAAATAATTAAAAAAAATATTTGGTTTCTATTTTCGGGGTCTGACAGAATCTGACAGAATACGCTCCAGTGAAAAAACATGAACTGCTTGAGTAACTGGCCTTTCTGGGCCAATGATTAGATCAGTGCCAAACATTTTTAGAAATGATGTTATGTGTCAATAGAATTTGAACAACAGTCACACACGGCCAGCAGCAACTCTGCTCTGCCTGCAAAGCACCGGCAGATACAGCTCACAGAATATTCTGCCCGGCTACTCGGAAAGAACAAGACCAATTAAGTACTAGCAGGGATCCCGGACTTGCTAATGGCTGCACTCATCCGCCAGCATCTGTTCTGCTCATCACATCGTGAATTCTTCCTGCAGGTCTCTGGTTGCACACCAAACACTTGCAGTGCATCTTCCAGGTGGTGCAAAGCAGCGAGTAACCTCGGAGTTAGCATTCCTGGCCCTACTCCAGGCAGAGGCCAGCCGCCAGCTCCCCCAGGAGATGGAGTGCTGCCACCGCCCGGCTGCTCAGCTCCAGAGCGGTGAAACTTGGGAGACTGAGGAGAGAGGGAAAGTGGTGTTTGGGGTAAATAAAGAAGGACTGATGTGGCAACACGAGATGTTGCATGGAGTTACAACTTGCTGGAGTGAATAAATGCGTAACAGAGCTGGGGAGCCAGAGGGGAGAGTTACTGCTCACTGATAAGCTTTTACGATTCTGCCCATTTCCAACGGCTTTTGCAATCAGGAAGAAATTCCAGCAAACTCTGAACCACACAAGGAAAAAAGAAACGGAGCCAGTTCCGTAACTGAAGCAGCGTAACACAGAGCCGTGTGAAAGTCACATTAAAGAGCAACCCAACGAGCTGGGGGCGTGGAGTGGGTCAAGGGCTGAGGGAGGAGGGAGAACTCCAGGTCACAGAGCAGCAGCGCCGGCAGCAGGGCTCCCGACGGATCAGTCAGAGCTGCCAGCCCCCGGCTGCCTGCCCAGCCGCGCCACATGGCAGCTGCTGCACCACAGCTCCGCCAGGCAGGTGTGGGGAAGCTGTCCCCTCTCCCAGGAAAGGCAAGGGCAGTAAGATCTTCCTGAGTGTGCAGAATCAACCACCCTGTCTGCTTCACAGAGCACAGCACCAGTGACCTGTCAAGACTGTTTTCCTCAGAAAACTGCCATGAACAAAGTGGAGTGGGAAGGCATGGATGGGGATGCTGTGGGAGAACAGACAAACCCAAGCAAACAGTGCACAGGGCATCGTGGGCTGAGCTGTTTGGCAGGTCCCAAATCCCACAAGGTTTACCCGTGAATCCACCACATACCTCTCCCCCTCACCACATACCTCCCAAACACAAAAGGGGAGACTTGTTCTGGTAGGAAACACCCACAACCCCACACTGCTCCCCACAGGTGTAACCAACGCTACTTGTGACGACCAGCATCATCCAACCTTCAACTACAGATGGATCGGCCAGACCTGAAGGTTCCCACAAATGGGACCTGGACCTGAGCAGAGAGAAGAGCCACCAAAGGCTTCCCTGTCAGCAACACCCAGTGCCCTCAGCAAGCCACCCAGGTTAGATGCCAAGTGTGTGTGGGTACACGTATGCGCATCCCAAAAGGAACGAGCCAGCAAGCCAAACAGGCTGCTTCTGTCAGCAGGCTGCGAGGAGACAGAGATAACATTATTTCTTCTCTCTGCAACCTATGAAGCATTCAGACACTGCAATTGTAGTGGCCAAGTAAACAGGAAACCAGAAAGGAGACTTGGTCCCCGCTGATGCTCTCACAGCCCATACACAAATGCGTGAATAAACAGACTTAATGCGACCAATTCCTTTTTAGGGTCCTGATGTGTTTTGGTTTTCTCACATACTTGCACATATGGGCTCTATCACACAGAAAAAAAGAGCTTCTGACTATACTCAGCACAGCCTGGTTGATGCACTTTTGGAACACGTTGCCAAATTTATCCTGGATGCATTTTCCCCTGTCAGCTCTAAAGCAGCATTTATTTACAAGCTTTCTCAGCAAAAGGCTGTACTCACCCGGAGCAAAGCAGGACAGAACCCTCTGCTTTGCACACAAAGAACTTGCACTGTAATATTTATAAACCAAATAAATTCCCAATTAAGTCATCTCATTAGGTAAAGTGTTTCCCTCTACAGAGGTGTTCTCAGGGATTGAAATTAAGTCCCATGACAGGATTTAAATACGAGTCTCAGTTCTTGACTAAATCTTGCTTTCAAAAACTCTTACAGACTGGAACGTCAAGAACTCTAAATGTTTACCTCAACTCACAGGTGAAGTCTATGAGAGCACCTTCCTGAAACCAAGACAAGAATCATTTGAATTCATGATGGCAAAGTAAGTTCCATCATTTGGATTTCAATTTTGATCTCCAACAACTTCGGAAGAACTCTTGAAGCTGGATATGTTCCAAAGATGAAGTAACTACTAGGAAAAGCAATTAGGAGTGAATGAAGTTGCAGCTTTCTTCTGCACAAACAATAAAGCAACACTATCAAAACACAGGGAAATAGAAGGGGAACACTGGCACTGGATGCCGGGGCAGGTGTAACAGTTGAAGCCTTTGCTTCATTATGATTAAATGACTTACCATAAAATGTCATGACTGTAAAAACTGATGAAGTCAGCTGCCTCTTTGGTTTCATTTCCTTCTCCTCAAGGAAACCATGGAGCTGAAACTGGGGACTCAGCAAGGAGAAGGCTGCATTGCACTCCAGCTTCATTTGAGAACCACAGGATCTCAGTGCAAGCCCCTCTCCAGGACAGGGTGAACCTCTGCTGACAAGCACCTAGCTCCTGACACATCCCACATCCATCTGCTATATTTCATGTAGCTACAGCCAGGAAAAGGTACAGAGACACCCTGTAAGGAATTCGAGCTCGCACTTCCGCAGGAGCTTTGTGAGATGGAATCAAATGAGATGAATCCACAGGAAGAAGTGACTCTGGACTGCAAATATTATGAATGTATCTGTTTGAGGATAACATAAACCAGACATTTTTGTAGCTTTGTTTTCTGCAACAGATGAAATAGAAATCACAAAAAAAGCTTTCTCTAGAGGCAGAGTGGCATCAGGTTTTAAACCCATAAGCAGTAGTGGATTTTTCCTAAAAATAATTATTTCAAGCCAGCCGGTGGCATCTGATCTATTCTTGGCTATTTATTACCGTGACAATGTCACGTCCTGCAATATTTCTGTTACACTTTTATGCCTTAGAGGCAACTTCTGATTTGACCGTGTGTCTATCTGAAACCAGTGCTGGTTTATACAGTAACTGCTCCTTGCTCCAGCATCCTGTAAGAGCTCTCTTTGAGGAATCTGTGACTAAGTGTGCTGTGTCACAGGAGCAGGTACCATGGGCTAGAAGCAACTGCAACATTTCAAGAGTGTATTTCACATCAGCTCAGCACACAGCTTTCAAAGAGATCTGCATACACCTACAGAGAAACCTGGACAAAGAAACAGCAACTGCAGGAAATTTTCCCAGCGTCTGCTGCATATTGCCCACCCGAAACCTCCAAAAGCAAGGCATGGGAAGCCTGATCCTGAAGCAGATCCTCAACCATAAACGAGGACGTTCGGGTGGGCAGTTTGGTCCTGCCTCAAAAAGAAAAGAGTAATCTGGAATGGGCGGCGCTGGGTTTAAGCCCATTTCCCACTGAGCAAAGGAACAGGCAGTGTGTACAATGAGGGGTGGGGCAGCACACCACTGGCACCACTCGCCCAGGGCTGCTTTTCTCCAGGGAAAACAATCCAGCAGGCTCAATCCTGGCTTCCCAGCAAGCAGCTAGCTCCCACACTTGTCCTCTCCTGTGACTGCTTTTGGGGGGGAAAGTTCTCCATAGCAATCACACCACACAAAATGTGTGAGACCAGCTCATAGCTTAATTTCACCTCTGTAATTACAGTTTGGAGCTTTTCCCTTCCCTCAGGCTTCAGACTTTCAAACGCACAACTCCTAGAGCTGCACACTGTCCCACCATCACCTTCCCAACCACATCCAAGATGCTCAAACCCTTTTTTAAAGGCATCACGAAGGTCTGGACCACTGATAGTAACGTGAGTACAGAGCGTGTGCTGGCTTCCTACTGAGAGGAGGACAGGGAAGACCCGATCCAGCACAATCCAGACCTGAGCTCTGGCTGGCAGAGGCAGAAAGCCTGGTTGTATAAAACATTTTGGACATATCTGAAGCAGCCAAGGGAGCTAATGCACTCTCAGCACTTTCCAGAGTGCAGGCACAGCATTTCTGATCCAGTTCTTGGCATTCTGAAGCGATACGTGGATTCACAATATGCTGGTTTCAAAAACATAATCCAGCATAACGGATATTTTTAACATGGACGATTTTGGGAATCTGCTTAACCACTCGCGTGGTGTTACACAAGCAGGAACTTCTCCAAGCGTACTTATCCCCAGATTCTGCAAACCACCTGGTTACTAGATGACAGTCTCTGTAAAATTGCAATTCTTCCATGTTGGAGCAGTTGCTCCAAAGAAAGAAGGGATGTGATACCACTTGAGTTCACCTTCAAAGGAGTGTGGTCAGAGCATATAGCTGTAAAACTAAAACAGAAGGGCAAAGCCATCCAAACCAAATGCCAGCACACACACAAGACTCAGGCAGAAGAAAGAACTCCAAAAACACTAGACAAGCAAAAAAACCAGTAGGCTTTGGACCTCATCCTCACTTGAGTGCCAACTGCTCATCCAAAAGACTTCATAGCAACCATTCCCTGGGGTGATGAGACAAAATCTCTGCTGAAGAAGGTCACTGGCATTAGTCCTGGTGCATGCATCAAATTCTAATTCAATAATAGTCACTCAAAACTAATGCAGACCTGAGAGCCAGAAACACAGCCAGATTTCAAAATAAACGTCCTTCTTGCCTTCACTGACTGCACTGAGAAGAGAAAAAAGGAAAAAAACCAAAACCCAGAAAAAAGAAAAAAACCAAAACACAAAAAACCACAAAAACACCCCAAAAAACACAGAACCACAAGCCACCGGAAGTTTACCGAAGATAAATAAACATTTTCAGACAGAAGAGGAGAGAGGGGAATGAAATGCAAAACCAAGTTATTTTATAACTTGAGACTAAATCGAAAAAAGAAGAATTTCATCACTTCCACCAATTTAAGCTCCCGTCAGAAGAGAGTCAGTCACAGCCCAGAGCAGCACGGACCCGGGTAGCCATTCTGTCTCCCAAGAGTGCCAAGTGCTCAGCAAAACACCACTTACGCCAGCACAAACCACAGAGCCAGAAGGATACAGGTTCCTCAAAAGTGACACCCACGAGGATCACTAAGCAGAAACACAACTGCAAGTAACAATTCCCTTCCACATGGCCACAGATCCTGCTCTGGGAGAGCATCTGCTGTGCCTTCTGGGGGCTGTGATCAGGCTGCTGAGACAACATCACCTATGTGTGGTCCCTGGCTATCACTCACTAGACTTATACCCACAGGCAGAAAAACTTCCACTCCTCAAGATTTCACGTGGTATCAGAGGGGCAGGTTGGTAGGAAACAGCTGTTCCAGAGCACTGACAGCCACCGGGTAGAACACAGTCCGGGGGAACCCCACTGCCATGGCCACTAGCCCACAGAGAGCTCATCCACACAGCCACGCGCTTGACAGTGCCTGCAGAGAAAGCAAAGGGGGATTCTGTACACTTCCAGGGAACGGGTCACCGGAGCACGGAGCAAAGCATCACCTTCAGGTGCCCCTTGCCCTTCCACGCGCTCAGCTCGTGAGAGCAACGCATCGTGGTGACCCACTTGACACCTCGACTTGGGCGCGTGATGCCAGCGAAGAGCAGGCCGAGCCCGTGATCTTTATAGTCAGCCCTGCAGAGCAATTAGTCATTAATAAGAGTCTGGCCCAGAGCAGGCGGGGGCACATGATCGCGTTCTCATGGCATTAGTCAGCGGACGGAGCGATACGGGTTCCTTCACCAGGACACCAGCTCCAACGGGAGGAACATGATGCAGCATAAAAGCAGAGTGGTATGAGCAGACAACGCATGATCCTGCATAAAGGCAATCCACTTAGCAATGTTCAACTCACCTCACCAGTAAACTGTGTTTGCTACTGGACTGGCATTTTGCTCCACGGGAGAGTCAGGTTCTTAATTTGGTTCTCAGTGCCCTAATGCTGGATTTACTGTATCCTCCAACCACAGCCAAGAGCGCAGAACCCAAGTGCTGAGCAGGCAACTCCCAAGTTTTAACAAGACTGTCCTCTACGTGACATCCATTTAAGGGCAGCTCAAAATAGACTTATTCATATCAGCCTAAAACAAGACTGGAAAGAAAACAACAGCCCGAGAGCTGAAAAGTAATTTCTTGCCAGAAAGTGCTCACAGCTACTTCTTCTGAACTTCTCCCTTGTGACCCATCAATGTTGTCCAGAACAACAACTTGTGGGTTAAAACTCGTAGGAACACAGTGATGCTGATAAGCAGCGCTGTTGCAGGACATCCTGTGTCCTCCAAAGTAACCTGAACACCAGTATAATGACTACTGAGCTTGGACAGAAGACCAAGCAGACTTCTGCAAGAGAAGAGAAAATGAGATGTTAGCATCAGTCTTTCTTTCAGAGAACGTCTGGAAAACTTCATCTGCTCTAGGAATGGACTATGAAAAAGATCCTTATTCTGGATCGACAAAACCTAAAAAATTAAGATTACTTGCATCTTCCTTTACCAGGAGAAGGCTACTCAGCCTCCTCTACTGCCACTTACACAGGTTTGTCACTGGAATGAGCTCCTCTCCCTGCATGGCAGTTGGCTCCTTCTGACTCTCAGATCATTAGTCCATAAACATGAACTTCCCAGGCATTCCTCAAATGTTCTCTTCATATTTCCCATGTTCCTGTACATCTCAGCCTTTTACCCGTTAGGGTTTCAAGCCATAGTGTTTTAACATGAGCAAGCGCTATAAAAAATATTTTATAGGTCCCACATTCTCATTCTGTATAAAGCACGAGTTGCTACTTCTGCTTTAGGAACTATAAACTCAAAGGCATCCTCAAGAACCACAGTTGATATAACACGCTGTGCTGCTTTGTCTAGTGTACAGCTAATTTTCTTCTCAGTATCTAGTACGGTTTGAATTTGTGGGAATGGGCTACAGTTTGGATTTGTGCTGGAAACAGGGGTGGGAATTCACAAATGTTGTAGTTACTGCCGTGAGAGTGAGCAAGCAGTGGTGCGGTGCTTGGTTGCCCGTTGAGGTTAAATCAGGACAGTCCTTTTTGGCGCCCAGTACGGGGCACAAAGGGTTCAAAATAACGGCAGATTTGATTGGAATGTGCTAGGTGGAATTTATAGCTGTCGTAGCTGTGTGGACACTAATCAGCAGGCTCCTGTCTTGCCACGGGGATGCTTGCCTGGCTGCATGTGGTGCCTAGAGCTCGGCAGGGGCTGCTTTTGCTTTCGGTGCTCACCGTGGTGCTTATCAGGCCGCTCCGCTGGGCCTGGGAATGCTCTGATAACAGCAACAACGACGTGCCTGGGCTGGCGGGGGGCCAGCACAGGGCTACTGTGCTGCTGTCCTGGGGAGGCTGGAACTCCAGTGGGAGCTTGAGTCCATGGGCTGTGACCTGTGGATGACAGCCTGAAGGATAACTCCAGGCTGGAGAAGGTACGTCTCAAAGCACCTGTCCAGGCCCATGCTGCAGCAGGTACACTTTGAAGCATCGGTGGCCGTGCATGAGGTCATGCTGGAGCACCTCACAGCTCATGTCGATCACCCACCAACCGCTTTCATCCTCTTTTCCACATGCATCTGCCTAAAACACTGGAGGCAGCCATTCTTCAGAAGAAGCCTTGGGAAAACAACTTTCTGTAACAGGCCTAAAATGGTTTGCTTTGGTAACAGATACTCATAAAAGCACAACAGGATAAAGCAGCTTTTACACTCCTTTTTTAAGCTGTCAGGGCCACCCCAGCTGAACCCAGACACGGTCATTAGTCACACATTTCTTGGAGACACCTGTTAACAAAGAACGGCTTTATGGCCAGCACCTAATTGCAACATGGCTGTTTAAAGGTAAACGGGAAATGGGCTATGGTAATATTAAATCCCAGTTATCTGCATTCATTATCTTGCATTTTTTTATTGTTAAGCAGAATGACTGGTCTGGGAACAGAGCCAGAAAAGTTGGGCTGATACCACAGTTCAAGACGTCATAGATATTTCTGAGAATTAAAAGTTAAGGGTCACATCCAGAATTGAACTGACCTCTCCACAAAAACCTGCAGGTACCTTTACTAAGTCACAAGTCAAGCCTTTCCAGGAAACAGAGCTGTTGGCAACCCAAGGCATTACTGGACCAGGAATACTTAATGCAAAGTTGTCCTACTCATCATTTAGAACTAAACGGGCATAAACAGGTTCATTCAAGAAGCATGGCTTCATTCGTAGGAAAACTACAGAAACTTCTAGAGTTCACAGGCATCTCTATACTCCCACATTTCTTAAAATTCAGGGGACATCCAGGTTACTTGCTGGGAGAGACATTTTGAGCATGATGAGCTTAAGCTGTTTTTTCAATGCTTTTTAACAAATTAAGTTGCATAGCTAATGTTCAGTGAACTGGGCTCTTCTAGCTTGATCTTTAATTTGAGTAATTATTTTAAAAGCTGGAGACACGATCTCCCTTTACTCAGTCTCTGGGGAGGATTCTGACACTGGAAGACACGGTTGGGGGTTTTTCACAGGATTGTTTTGCAGCATATTCCCTTTCAACAAAATTTATACACTGTATTCCTGGCAAAGGGAAGAGATCCGTGATCCAAGCAAAACTTTGGAAATACGGAGGTTTTCCTTTTGCAGCAATTCCTGCCGTTTCACTGTTTTGTTCACAGGTCCAGAGTGTCCATCCCAGGTTAAATTACAGTACAAGGATGGCAGTTACATGCCTACTCCTTCAAGTTATACTGCAAATAGGAATAAGCCATGAAGCTGAGCAGTCAGAGCATCCTGGCTGGAGCTCCGTGCCCGCAACAGCCGAGGAAGGGCGCCTGGACTTGCCTTGCCAACAAAGCACGGGCCTAAGCCCACGCTCGAGCCCAGGCTTGCTCGCATTCCTTCCACGCTAGCAGGCTCTCAGAGTGAACTTCAGAGCACTGCCAAGGTGGCAACACAGAGCCCAGCAGACCCAAAGATCAGCAAGGTCCCACGTACAAGCCAGAACCCTCCAGAGTGCCACGGCTGGACCCGCACAGCCGCCTCATCAGGCACAGTGCAAAACCTCTTCCCCAAGCACAGGAAAGCCCAACGTACACAGAAGGCCTTCTCCAAGCTTGTATGACACTTGGGGGTGTACGTCATGGGAGACAGCCTGCCTTTCCTTCTGAAGCCCAACTTCAGTACAGAAATTGATCATTCACCATTGATTAAAAGGGAGAACAATACTCTTCTGTCCCGAGTGGGAAGCATTCACGCAGTTATAGGGAATCATTGCATATATCACATTCCGGTAGAAGCAGTTCTTGCTCTTAGGCAACAATAATCTCCTTTCCATGCACATTCCGGTGATGTGCCAATAATACAACAGAGACACAAACCCACTCTGAAACAGAGTGCATTTCACTATCTATTCAAGGTATTTTTTCCAAAAATTCAGTGACATCATCAAACAGGTGAACTGGGACTGAAAAGACAAGCTAGGCAGGTGGACAAATGATGGCTGTAGGTTCATTCCAACTCTACTCTAAAGCAATATTCTATTCTATAGCCTCTCTCTAACACCACCCTTTGAGTTCCTATCAAAGATGCACTCAAGACTTTGCACTGGTCTTTCACTGATTTCCAACCCCACCCTGCTAGCAGCTCCTGGCTGCAATCTAGACTTTGTCCCTGCACCCCTCTGGCCCCACTTGATGAATTCTCCCCACACACTGTCCTATCTCAGCATGCATTTCTTCCGTTCGTGCCGGTGGAACTACTCATGCAGGACTCACCCCAGCATGGCCCTTCAGCATGGCCTTAAAGACCAATGAGTTGAATTGCTTCAAGGCCAGAAGTCACCTGTGCTGAAGGGTTTTGTGGGACTAAGGCAACAGCTCCACATTTCCAACCTTTCTCGCTGCACTGTTACAGGTGATACTGCACTGAAACTCCATCATCAGTACTACAAACACGTCTGGCACTGCTTCCATGGAACACCACATTAACACTTCTACTGGGACAATACTGCTCAAACCCCATTACTGCTCACCTAAGAGATCATGAGACGTCAAACAATGGATGTGGAACACTCCTGTGGCACCACACACTGGCTTGCTGTGCCAGCAAGGCTCTGGAACGGAGCTTTGCTGGGGACACATGAGAACAAAGCCCCATCTATTTTTCCCTGGGGATGATTGGTCCTGCCCAGAAGGACACACAGGCAGCTCTGTTGAGCAGGGCGGCCGTCTCGAGCCGTGCTCTGTGTCTGCTGAATGCACAAAGTGTCAGCCGGGGAACTGAGCTCAGACTAGACAAATTTAACAAGAATTTAGGTAACATCCGCTTCAAGATGACCACAGCTGCCAACTCTGAGATCTAAGCAAAATGTGCAAGTCCAATTCCTGTGTATAAGAAATACACTTCAATGCCAGTGCAACAGACAGGTTTGATGCGCTCAAATGCCACTTTTCCTTGAGCTACTGAGCAACTATTTCCCAGCTTCATTCTAAACAATCTCATATTTAGCAGCCTTGATGAAAAGACCTTTACGCTTACATCTAAGGGCTGACAATGTGTCCGAAGTGTTATACAGTCACCGGTACAATAAAAGCAGTTAACTTTTGCAACATTCTGTTCAAGGTTAAGAGTTGAATTGAGTTCAGCAAACCTTCAAGATATGATTAAAATGAAGTAAAAATTTATTAAAAAAACTTAACGGGAAAATACTATAATCTTCAAGTTGCACACACCATTGAAAAAGAGACACAAGTTCTGTTTCTGCACCTACTACACAAAATACAGAAAATGGAAAAATCTTAGTAAAAATAAGTAGTTGGCACACAAGACTTCAGTTGTCATCTTTGACTTCAGATTACACATCTGCATAGTCATCAAAATCAAAGCGTTTGCATGTTTTGCTCAGAAAAGGTATCAGAAAAAGACAGAACACACCACAGGAATAAATCCTAAGTGAAAAAAGCCAAAAATCTGTTGCACATGCAAACCCACCAGGACTTCTTGCATAATACCAGCTCGTTGTGATAACCTGCAAAAGAAAGTAAAATTCCATCTCCCCTGGGGAACAATCACATCAAATATCAGCCAATTTCATTAACTTCTCAGATCAGCAGCAGTCACCTCGCAGAGGTCAAAAGAAGAGGTGCCATTCCCACCATGGTCCCATGGTTCTGTATGATTTATATATTATATCTAAGTGTGTTATTAATAATTATATATTACTAGTTATAATTAGAATTAAATGAAATAGCTTTTATAATTATCATTAATAAGAGAATGAAGTGATTTAAGTAATCCTCAGTCTTAAAAGAAATCATGGAAAAATTCCCACTATCAAGTTCTTCAACGCACTTTGGGATGCCAGAAGTATGGATCAATACTTATGGAAGGACAATTAAGGCTTATTTCAAGATACAATTAATACTGAGTATTTAGCAAGTATTTTTTATATGGTCGCAAAACAGAAATATGATCCTGATCACCTATAAAGGTAGTTATATAAGACAGCTAGGATTTGAAACACTTGGAAAATTGTCTTTCCCCGCTAAAAGGATTTCCTTAGGAGTAGTAAATATATAGATCAGCCATATTCTCTCTCTCCATACCTATTTATATAAACAATTAATCTATTTTAAATCCCCCCTCAGTCTCTGTTTTACTTTGGCAGCAGAATGAGGTCTCCTAAGAGCACACATTTCTGGAATTCAGATGCTGAAAGTTCCTTTGCACCACAAATTCAAGGGATTCTGATATTGGTGACATGGGATCAGCTCTTCTGATTTTTCTGGTGAGAGAGTCAGATAAAACCAGGGCCATTTGCAATTTCCTCTGCTGTGCTCGGAAGGCTCAGCCATACTCCAACAGCATGGATCTACGTGCCTATTCAATTTGGACAGAAATCCACTGTTCTAAATCAAACTGAACACCAAGAACTGAGATGAAGTTTTCTCTGATTTCCAAATTTCTCATAAATCTCCATGCAACTTCATTGCACTGAGAGTCCCTGTGGCAAGCTCAAATACGTTCCTTATGTGAAAGACTCATAAGTGTGGGACAGTAATTCAAAGACATTTTTATCTCTTCAGTTAATGTAATTAGGCCATTGAAAAACAAGAGCTCTGCAGCTTTTTACTTATACCACGCACTGTTTTATCACCCAATTATGAGCACAGTAATTGTCTTTGACACTGTCCAACAGCAATAAAAAGCATTCCTGCCACAAACTGCGCACAATCCTGAGCAAACTCAGGAGAAACGAGATGCTACAGCGACTCAAAGTTCAAGGGCAGGGGGGCAGAAGCCTTGCTCTGAGTAGTTGTGGGAATTCAGTGCAACCTTGACCATTTTATGACTGTATATTCATTTCAAGCCAGACAGTGAAGAGCTTTCTTAACAGAGTTAAGAGAAAGACCTCTGCCTGCCCATCCAAGTCCTTATGTTTTGAGGGATCACAAAAGAGGAGCTTTCCTTCCACCAGATGCAGCACAATGACACGGAGACGCGCTCCTTTATCAATATTAACCACAAACTGCTCTTACTGGGTTTTCAAAGAGCACTCCCCCCTTCTGAGCCTTCTAAGTGGATTTGAAGCCGGAAGCAGCTAATTGACTTGGAACAAGGAGTTATCAGAACCCTTTTAATTTGCTCAAAGCAAGAGTTCCAATTCTAAACCTAATGCACGCAGAAAATACAGGCGAGGCGGGTCGCTGGAGCGTGACAAGGATGCTCTCGCACTGGGGCCACGAAGGCACCTCACCAGCACTGAGGGACCGAGCGCTGCCACAGCACCGGAGCCAGAGCGCCGTGAACGCTGTTTGCAACAAGGCACCTTCAAACCCTCCCTTCCAAGTCCTCCAGTGCTCCCAGCCCATAGGAAGGGATTGGAGTGCAAACCAGGAAAAGCCATGCTATTTTGACACAGGTGTGTATAACAACATCATGGCATAAAATCCAAAAAATTAAATTAAAGAAGAGAAATTGGGTTACCAGCGAGTCCACACTAACAGATGGCATGTACGCACACAGGAGCATCACTTGCCATACCCACAGGGCCTGGTTTTGGGCACCCACCTCCCAAAACAGCACATTTCCCCCAGTATTTCCGTTCTCAAAGCAACACCTTGCCTTTGCGACTGCATCTTTCTGGCAAGGCAGCACCTCCAACTGCAAATAGCTGTTTGCACACTTACTGGCAGAAAAATAAGGATAGGCTTTCTCTTTACTCTCTCACGCAGCAATTTTCCTTCACAACCTTGCCCAAAACACATTCCAGCTCATTATTTATTACAGCTGCCCAGGGTGGCAGCATTAGAAAACCTTCAGCCAGAGACACACTCAGCTCCTCCACCCTCTCTGATAAGGAGGTAGATCTGAAAACAAAAGGAATTATAGATTTTTCCTTCTCATGGGGATGCTTTTCTTTGAACTGCACTTTGTGCATAAATTCAACCTTTTCTTATCAGCATAAGACATCAGTAACCGAAGCATTTACCCTACACCCACTGCATTTTAAAAGCTCCTTTTAAAAACCTGCTGCGAGTGATACTACAAGACAGCAGCAGTATCTGAGGCTGTTTTCTGGCTGCAGAGGAGTTTAAAGATTTAAAATCGTAACGTGGAAGTTTAAGGGAAAAACCTGCACAGTTCTGAGCTGCAGAAAATCCTGCCGGACCTTGCTGGGAGCAGACCGGATGAGTGCAGGGTGTTACCTTGCCAGGAATGCCCTGTGCACACAAATGAAAGCTTCATCCCTCCTCCCCATAGCTAGAAAAAGAAAAAAAAAAGAAAAGTAAAAAAAAAAAATTCATAATTCCTTCTCACCCCACCACCACACCTTGCTCCTCACTCATCCGAGGTCAGCAGTCACTGCTCTACAGTTGCCAGTCCCTTGAAATCATGGGAATGTAGCTTCCTAAAGTCCAGCCACTGCTTTTAAAAATGTGAAATTCATGCTCAGCAGGAGCAAAGGATAAGTTACAAGCAAATTCTTCTATTTTTTTTGGAACTTGAAAGTCTGTGTTTCCTTCCTAGGAAGCTGAAGAAGCATCCCTGCAGATTCCACTAGCATTTGCCCTTCGAATCCCACTGACCCTCACCAGCAGGTGAAGTTGATGAGAGCTAATATCACCAGCTGCAACCAGGCTTTACAAAATTAACTCTTCCATCATCCAATCCAGGAGTCACCAGAAAAAGTCTTTGAGCATGGAATGGCAGCTCAGGAAAGGAAGGGCACGGACTAGGACAGATCAGCTCATGTACATGCTCTGAGCAAGCAGAGACGCAAACAGTCCCGTTTAATCATTAGGCACAGGACTGGAAATTGCAAGAACAAAATGAAGACTCTCATTCAATAGTTGCTGGGGTTTGGGAGCCTGAAGGTTGTTTTGGTCAGGAGGCCTCTATACCTTGCTCTTTATGCACAATTTCCTACTGACCTGAACCAAAATTAGAACTAGATGTATTCCTGCAGCCTATCACAGCAGCACTTAGCAGCATATTCTGTCCCACACACAATATACAACTCCGCACATTTTGTTAGATCCAACTAGTAAACGTTCTTTTCTTTTTTTAAAAAACAGAAAAGATGTACATTATAGGAACAACCAGAACGAAGCCCCTAAGCAGCTGGGAGCACACGCACAAAGTCACGTTCAGATGCACAGTAACTGCACCTCTCTGCCACAAAAGGAGCAAGTACACATATATAGTACATGGAGCAGTTCTCCAACGGAGCTGCTACTGCTCGGATCTGCCCGAGGGCCCGACCTTGCTCCTTACGCACCCAACTTTACTAACAGGAGCAGCTTTGCGGAACGACTCCACGGAGCTCCTGCCGCGCACTCGGATCCCCGCTCTCCTGGGAGAGCCCGGTGCTTTTTTCCACGTCGTGGGAGCTCCCTGTACATCCAAGTGCTCCTCCTGAACGCGAGTGCTAAAGGGATGCGCTCCGAACAAAAGAAAAATCCATTAGTAACTAACGTTGTAAAGAAAAGGGAACAAGCCTAAAGATGGTTAAATCCTCGTTTCCCCGTGCGCTCTCGCTCTGGATGGCAGCGCTTCATAGGAGGCACAGAAAGGGCAAACAAACAGCAAAGAGCTGGTCTTGGATAACAAAACACTCCATACGACCATATACCAGGTGGAAAACTGGAAACCTGGGAAAGACGAGGCTGCCTATTCAGGGGCTGCTAACAACTCATTGAAGACGAACTGAAACGGTAAAAAAAGTTTTCAAACACCGTAAAGCATTTTTAAAGTTGACTCCAGCAGAGCAGGGCACCGAAAAAGACACCGAGGAGGGAGAAACGTACCCCGGCGTTTCCACCCCCGCTCCAGCTCACTCACCTCCGGGGCTCGGGCTTGCGGCGCTCCTCCAGCTTGGCGGCGGGCGGGGGCTGCGGGGCAGCCGGGGCGGCGGGCGGGCGCTG
>VWZT01009306.1:119324-166704 GCA_013397055.1 Pachycephala philippinensis
CGGCCGCGGGACCCAACTTTCCCCCCCCGGCTGCGAGCGGCCCTGGCCGTGGCCACGCAGTGCCTCGGGCCGGGAGATGCCAGCCCCCCGAGGAAGGGGGATGCGTTCCCTGGGACCTGGGCGGCTGGCACCGCCGGGACACTGCCGCGGGCTGCCCACGGCTGCTGGGAGCCTGTCCTACTCCCACGGCAGGTTCCCTGCCACTGGAAACGCACGACCCAGGGCGCTTCTGGGCCAAAAGCACATAACACAGAAAAAAACCAAACAGAACCCAACCAAACAAAAACCTCAAAAACATTAAAAATCCACCAACAACAAACCCAGGAAAAATATAGAAACCATCATTTAGTTAGTTCATCATAATTTTCCAAGGAAATAGTACCTTACGTGTTGCTTCTCCTTAGCTTCGAGCATGGCAAGGCTCACCTTGCTTGCCAGCCTAGTCCTAATTCCTCGTCTCTCTCCTATACACACACTCCTATGGACACTAGTCGCCCTTGCAAAGGTTCCCTCCAGAGTGATGTTGGACAAGAGAAGCAGGGCCAATATCCCACATCTTGTTCAGTCAGCTGTAGCTCCTGCACTCAGCTTGACTGTCCAGGCCAAGGTGACGAGATCCATAAAATATTTTTGAACCATGGAGCTCTGCGAACGGCTCACAAGGAACATGGCAGAACAGCAATCCATCACAGGAAGTACACGGACTCTCAGGGGAACAAAGGAGGCTATTGTAGCTCCATAGGGGGAAAACTCCCCTTCTTCAGCAAGGTTTATGATTACCACACAGCAACTGCTCCTTCAGCTGCTCCTCAGCTACCAAGCTCCACTTTTGTCACCCATCCAAACTCTGTTCTAGGGAATAATATGCAATCCATTGGCCAGGCAAAAAAAGCAGCAGCAACAGAAACCACAGCACTTGCAGAGCGCTGCAGAAGGATCTCCCTGCCAAATTCCTCCTCTCCTTTCTGCTGCTGCCGCCCCTGTGCTGTCCCCAGACACTGAGAACAGACAATTGGCTTTAAGTCACTGTCCCCTCATGCTGTTTAACGTTTTCGTGAAAGATCTCGGAGCCACAGACTGCACATGAATGGGTCACGACTTGGGCTCCCTCTGTTCCCTTTAATAAATCCAGTTCTTTAAAATCCTGTTTTTCAACAGCCAGTGAGTTTCCAATGGGCACAGTGCTAACTCCCATCGCTTAGAACTATATTTCATTTCACTTAATGACAGTCCCTGTGTTAACAAAAGCAGAGCACCACATCAGTTGAGAAGCTTTGTACACTTGACTCCTAACCCAAATAACTGTACATCTTCCCTCTTCCAAAGGCTCCAAAGCAAGGACTGCTCTCTCCATGCCCTAAATCCCTAATGATGTGCCAGTTAGTCTGTACCTTCACTTCACTTTATTTTTAAATAAACTACAGAGCTCCTGAGGAAAAGACACATTAGCTACTTAAGAAAATTGCTGTTGCTTTTTGCCACTTAGATTACTCATGGGGGTTTTGGGATCCCCCCAAGCAATGTGATCCCTCAATGAACGCACCTCACGGATGCTTCTCAGCAGCCAGCTCTTTGCCCGCTATTTCAGTAACAAACCTAAATAACTCCTGTACCAATTCCAGTTCCTCACAATTCACTGTAACTTCAAATACTGTCATTTTAAACCTGTGCATTGAATTTTCTGGCTAAAAAAAATGTTTTGTCATCAGGATGCGTGATTCCAAGTCAGTCTTTAAATATAACATTGCTGCGTTTAATCATCTAAAACACTACCAGAGCCATTTCCAGACGTCCTTAAATCAAGAGCCAGGGCAGTTGTCTCGACCAAGTTTGAAACTGAGTACACTCTCTGTGCAGAGAAACACCCAAGTAAAGTGCACTAATAATCCTGTCTGTCATTGTGACTGACAAAATAAAACCCGCTGGCTAGAGCCGACTTGTCCGACGCGTGTATATATGTACCTTTTGGCATTGCTTACATACCTTGGCTTTTATGTTCCCTTTCCAAACCTCCCCAGCCATTTCCAATATGTTCTCTGCTTGATTTAATAACTGGAGAGGAGCTCGTCACTCAGAACGACAGCCTGCTAGCTTTCCCCTCACCACACAAGCCACAGCGAAGCAGTTGGACTCGGGAAGACTTTGGCTGTTTGAACCTGCCTTTCAAGCCTGCTGGCTGCAGCCCTGCTCACAAAGCTCTGGTGAGGGAACGCAGTGCCGATGGCCTTCGCCAACATCCCCAGCCAAGGCAATGCCTCAACAGGGCACAGGACAGGATATCACCTTCACCAAAACGCCTGCTGCTATACAAGAATTACTGCTCTGCCTTCTCACCGAGCGCACACACATCTTCCTCACTCAGCTAACTCAGGAACTCGTTCTTCAGCGAGGTCGCGCAAGGTATCACTGTCAATGACAGTGTCTGACATGCGTATGGATAATGAGAACAGGCAAAGTTCTGATGGTAAAGATTAGAGAACACATACATGCGCATGCTCGGTGGAACTGGTAGGGTAAAACTTTCCCTGTGGGCAGGTTATTCCATAAATATATCTTGCAGCATTTCTGGTAGATTCCTCGGAAGCTGCTCATGCTGACCACAGCATTGTCAGTCAGAGGCGATGCTGAATGAGATGGAAACTGGCAGCTCCTGCACTTCCAGGGGTTTGTGCAGACTACCCAGTGATAACATATTTGCGTTGGATTAAGTCAGAAGTAATTCAGCCTAAGTCAGGAAGTGTCAGAGGATAAAAAGGTTTCAATGGAAGGATCTAGATGCAGAGAGACCGCAGCTGTACTTATCACAGAGGCTTTCAGTATCTTTTCCTTGGGTGACAAACGTCAGTGCCAAGTCATCATGACAAAAGCGGCTCACCCTGAACACACCTGTGCACGCAGCAAATCCTTTTTACACCAGTAAAATCCCTCATGCACGTTTTCAGGACTGAATCTCTGATCACAGCTACTCCTTGTGACCTTCAGGTGTTGGGGGGTTTTTGGTCTGTTTTACATAGACATGGGTATTGCAGCCATTTTAGCTGCTGAACTCAACAAATTCCTACACTGCATTCCTTAGTATTACAGCTGAATTAGTACAATAGGACTGATTTCCAAGGGAACCACCAAAAGCAACTCTGTAGCTCTCAGATTTGTATTCAAGTCACCAAGAACCAGGACTTGCCTGTCCTTTCCATCCACTTCCCAAGAAATCTAGACAGAACATGGCATCTCAGCAAGCACCCCCGACAGCTGATTAGTAAAGGTCTAAGGTGACCAAACCCATTGCCTTTGGAAACTTGATTAGTAGGTCCTGCCTTTTCTAACAGTCCTGCCTCAGTTAGCAATGAAAACAACAAGCAATGGGGTGCTGGCTCTGTAAGAGTACCAGCTCAGCCCTGCCTGCCCACTCCCTGTGAAACCACTGCAGGGCCCTTGGAAGAAAAACTGCCAAATTCCCACTGACTTCCCTTGCCCTGGCTCACTCTTTTGGAAAGGGCAGAAACAGGAGGTGCTGAAAAACATTCAGCTGCGGTAAGACAAAGCAGAAGGGTTAAGGGGGTTTTTGTGAAGTGCTTGATGTGCTTCTCATGAATAATGCACCATGTCTGCTTGAGAGCAACGAGCCATCCTAGAGCACTTGGAGAGCCACTCAGGTCAGTAGTTCCTTCATTCAGGGCACAAGGAGAAGAGCCATGGGGATTTCATCAGCTGGGGCAATTGCTTCTGGTACCTTCCAATACTTCTGCTAGCTACTGAAAGCACTGAAAGTATGCGTGTTCGCCTCAAAAGCTTAGAAAACACAAGTTGTGTTCCAGTCCTCTGGGAAGCAACACAGGTTTGGGCTTTGCAGAGACCTGTGAGCAAGACTTGACAGTCTCCTACTAACTTCCAGGACTGCATTCTCTAAAATGCTTACATCTCCTTGCAAAAACACCCCTTATCTTTCCAGCAAGAGCAACTCCTCCAAGAGCACACCGAACTGCCACACCTCGCGCATCCCTCTCTGCCAGGAGCCCCGGAGCTGCTCGGGGCCCGGAGAGCACAGGCCGGGAGCCAGTGGTGCTGCTCGGGGGCCCTCTGCTGGGAAGCACCCCTGCTTCCCGTCCCCCCCAGCGCCCCCAGATCTGCAGCCAGCCCCAGGCGCAGCCCCCCGAGGGGGTCAGCTGCCGATGTCCCCTCGGCAGTGAGCATGGGGGCGGCTCGATGCCCCGGCCCCAGGGAGCAGCAGAGAAAGCTGACTTCATACGCCTCAAGTTGTGTCCTGCTCCGTGCTACAGGGAACGAGGCCAAACCAGCCTTTGGTCAGAGCCAAAAACGCAGGGCTTTGCTAAAATAAAGAAAGTGTGTTTGTTCCTACACCTACAATACCCACCAGAGCGTAGGATGCCGAAACACACGCTTCCACCACCTCTAACTGTTGGGACACTGGGACAACAAATACTCCCCCTCTCTGGAAGGAGAGGGCTAAGGAAGCAGCCCAGCTGACTAAAGCACTTCTGTGCTGTCAAACACATTACCTGCTCTCTGCTTCAGAGCGAGTTCAGACAGAAAGCAGGTCAGAAGGGACAGAGATCCTTCCACTTCTCAGGGTAGGAGGGAAATCCAAGGCTGAATTCAAGCCCCTTGAGCACAAGGCTCGTTGTATCCACATAAAAATGGGGTACAGACCTGATAGGGGTGATATAGGTGGGCTGCAAATGGGACAAGCAGTATTTACATCAGGAGGACTTCTTCTTTTCCCAGTTTCTCCCCAGCTGTCATTTTGATGAGTTTCTTTGTCTTCCTCATTCCTCAGCTATTGGCATCCTGGGCCAAAAAAAAAAGCCACCAAGAAAGCTCAGAGGGATAGGCCAACAAGCCCTTCAGCCCTTTTGTAGAGCACCTGTACTGTGGTCCAGACCAATTCTTCTGAGCACCAAATCCTTAGAGAGCAACTACCATCTTTATCAAAATCCTCCTCACCTCCTGTGCACCAGCTCAGGAAGGCTTCTAATATTTTATCACTGACTGGAAGGATGTGGAGGAATCTCACCCACTCTCAGTGGAAGGCCAAGTCTAACCACATGACTAGTACAGACAAAAATTACAACTTACTTGGATTTCTACTGTCAAAACATAGCAGCCCCCAGCCAGCCTTCTTACCCTCTGCTTGAAGATAACTTCCCACAAGCAGATGGTGACAGGCATCAGGATTAGAGATGCTTTCCCTGATGTACACTGCTTCCTGCATGCTTCTCTAAAATTGAATCCTTGCCTCTACAACTCTGAGAGCATCTGGTCTTGAGCATCCAATCTCCTGAAGAAAAGAGTAACTTGAATGGCAGGTCACTGTGATCCTCTTAATTCAAGACTACATCTTTTCCTGATGCTAAAAAATGCCATCTGGGACACCTCCATAGGGCTTTGGATATGCCAAATGCCAACTGCAGGAAATCTGAAATACACCATCAGTAACACAGGTAAATCACTGACTTCTCTGCCTAATCCAACCATATACACACCTGAGCAGCCTTCTCAGATGATGTCTTACAATGGATACTTTGGAAAAAAGCTATAAAACTACCACCATAGAAACTACAGAGTAAATCCATGGATATCTATATTGCTCAGCTCCAGACAACCTATCATTGATTGACTTACAGTGCCATTTAGGTTACTGTTCTTGGAACACTATTTTCCCCTCACTTTGCCAATTGAAATAACAGATATTCATCTCAAAGCTTCTTCTTTTTCTCAGTTCATCTCAGCTCTTTGCCTTTAACCATTTTTCTGCTGTGATAATACAGTCTCTATTCCCAGTGAAAAATGTGTTTCCACTGGTGAACTTCTCAAGTGTTGCCTGATCTTCCCTCCGCAGGCCCTCTTTTGATACGGAGAAAAAAGCTACCCAGGAGCACCTGGTACTTACAATACAGTAACTCCGTCGTATTTTCTCTTCTCCATTTCATTTCTAAACTCCAGATAGTTTTGAAGGAGAACACAATTCGTGATGCCACACACCAAAGGTTGGCTTGGTTTGTTGTTTTGGGTTTTTTTTTTCCTTTGCCTAGGGCTTCAGTTTATTATCCCATTGTCTATCCTGGGTCATCAGAAATGTTTTCTTTTCTTTTCAAATAATTAAACAGCAGCATCATTCACTGCTTTGGATTTTCACATCTCTTGTTCTGTCTCTCATCTTTTATATCAACATTTCCTAAACTAAACATTGAAAACCAAACATTGGCAGGTCACATTTAGCCAGAAATTTGTACTCTATAAATAAAGCTTTGAGGACTTAATGACTTTTAAATTATTTGTTAGGTAATTCCAGCAGAAACAGTCTAGTTTAGAGCAAACAACAGTTCCCTGGGAGCATATGTAACTCCAAAAGGGCTTTGCCACTTTAGGGCAGTGTGAAGAGCAAAGCATTCTAGGAAAAAAAAATCGGATTGAAAGTGAAACTGGAGAAACGTGTTGCCCAAGCCAAAACAAGGCCAAAAAAATAAGGAAAAAGCACCCCTGAGAGCTGGCTGCTCTTTCAATGCTCTTTCCAACTCTGCAGCCTTCTGCTGCAGCAGCTCCTGCAAGCACTGGCAGATGAGGAATACCCCCAGCAAGTAGCCCCAGATCTTTGGGAGCCATCCCAAAGAAAGGGAGAAGCAACCTGAGCTGAAACCTTCCAGAAGCCACACACTTCACTGGAAAACCTTTGGATAGATACCTGTAGGTATGAAAACCTTCCCTGTCCAGCCCTGTCAGATATCCAGCAACCTGGTCTAGTGGAAGGTGTCCCTGCCCATGGCAGGGGGTTAGAATGAGATGACTTTTAAGGACCCTTCCAACCCAAACCACTCTGTGATTCCATGATATTGAGAGTTGCTCCCCACATTCAGCAATCACTAAGCTGTGCATTTTATGTGAGGCAGCACCAGGAAGTTCAGAGGAGAAACCTGCCCACAAGACCTGTTGCTGAAACCACCTATTTGAATACCTCTCGTGGTTACCTCCAGCAGCAGTCCCTAGCGAAGGCTGCAGCCAACAACCCACATCCAAGCTTCTCTCCACAGGAAGGAGGCAATCTGGTGAGAAGTTCAAGGCCAGGGAGTGCCTGGTGCTCTGGAAGCACTGGGAAGGGCAGGCAGTGGAACCCCAGGAGCACTGACCTGCAAGAACAGCCATGAGGACCAAGCTGTCACATAGGAGAGATGAAACATCTGACTGGCCTCAGCTTCTCCAGCCTTCCAGCAAGCAAAATGAATCCAAGGCATATCAGCCTAAGACTAACAGAAATTAAGGCACTGTATGAAATAAAAATGTGCAGAAACAATATGTTCTGCCTTAAAACTAATAAACTCAGGCTTCACCTCAACATTTGTGTAGCAACAGGAGATGACTGTCCTGAGACAACATCCCGTTCTGTGTGCTTTAGGGCTCAAGCATGACGGAGTATTGACAGATATTTGGGACAGCATGTTCTGGTGGAGCGTTTTAACAAAATATGAGTGCTGTCAAAGGGCAGGCTTTCATTTTATGCTTGAACAACTCCAGAATAAAATATTGCCTTTGGAGAATCTCACATATCATTTGATTAATACAAACACATGAGGACTATCTCCATTTCTCAAAGCCTTGAACTTTTGGCTATATTTTCCCCTACACTCGTGGTCCCACCTCAAAGCCCCCATCTGTCCTCACGAAGGGAGGGGATATCCTCAAGGAACCTACCAGCTCATCCTCTGAGGCCAGAGCATTCTCTTACCAAACTGTTATCTGCAGTGGAGCAGGCAAGAGCTGCTCTCTGGGGCATGATGTCTTCACGTACAGCCTTGCTTGTGGTGGGAAATGCAGCCTGGGGCACTGACATCCTTTGTTTCTCCACTGCAGCAGAGGCAGCATAATCCATGCTCAAGCACTGGTGGTATCCCTAGGCCTAATGTGTAACTATTCCAGGTGCCACCCCTGATCCATGATAGGGACAGAGGCAGTGAGGACACCAATGCAGCAGAAGCTGGGGGACACTGTATTCCCATTCCTCAAGACAATGTCTTCTGGCCTTTTCTTTCTCCTTTCCCACCTATCTTACTTGGTGAGGTTAAATTCCAGCTTCTCACATCAAGACTCCTCACTGAGTTGATGGGGAGATTCCAAGGGATATTAATTGCTGCTTGAAATCACTTCAAAGAACCTTTTTTCCATCTCATATTAATAGCCGGAATGAGGAAATTGGTTTGGATTTCATACTTACATCTGCTCCCCAAGTCTCTGCGCATTTCAAAACCCCATCTTAACCCAAGCCTCTTGCTGTTAAGGTCTCCTACTCCATACAGACACTCACGCCCATCCCTTTCCACTTCCCCACAGATCTACAGCCCTGCGTTCCAATTGGCAGCCAGAGGTACCAGAAATAACCACAAGAAAGGCTGCCATGAAACCTCCAGCCAAGTTTTGAAAATCCAGGCACTTGATACGAGCCTCTATGCTTAGAGGGCTTCAGCTGAAGGCAACCTGAACTCGGGCTCAAAAGGTTTTGTGTACCAGGGATCAAATATCAAAAAAATGTAAGTGCAATTACCTTTTTTTTTTCCCCCCATAAAAACATGCAGGATAACAGTTGTTCTACAAGGCTGTTAGTGCATACTTGTAACAGTCTGCTGCTGCTCCTGCCCCTCTGGTACTAGCTAATGGCTGCTTTTCATTCCTAAGTGGTTCCCCCAGACCCCCCCGCCGCCAAAGTCTATGCTACAGTGATTTTGGAAACTGGGTCAAAATGCAATTACTACATTCCCATGCTTTGGGGTGGGGAAGAAAATAAAAGGAGGAAGAACAGCAAGAAGCAATGGCATTGGCAGCGAGCCAGCGCTGCACTCCCCACCCTCTCACCTGTGCCGTGGCTCCGAGCGCTCCCACAGCTGCTCTTGTTTCCCAGCACAGGCTTCAGGGCAATCCCAAGGCAGGGCCTCCTAGGTGGACCCTGGCCACCCCTGCCCTCACGGCTGTGCTGAAGGTCGGGAGCAGGTGGAAGATGCAGCTGTGGATAGGGAAAAGACCCTGAGCTGGGCAGCAACCCCTGCAGAGGACAAGCAGTCTCTGCCCTGTGACTCTTGGGGAAAGCTGTAGTATCCAGATTAACTCTCCAAAGCTCTCCCCCAGGATGTCAGTCCCATCTTTTCCCTTACTGTGGCACAAGCAATATAGCCCAGTACTTCGGTTCCCCTGCTACACTGCAAGCATTTTCCATGGGAGAAGGAAAATATATGTGTTTAGACATGCCCTTACTATTGTCACACTCAGAGCACAATCTATCATACCTTATCAAATTGCACATCTTCAGCATGCAGATGGTTTGTGACGACACATTTAGGAGGCTTTCCAGTATGGAAAAGGAATGACTCAAAGACTTATTTATGTCACATCTTCCCAACTAGGTCTTTCTGAGAAACACAGAGCCCATTATACATGTCCCCTGCCTTCCTCTGTCCCTCATCATTCCTTGTACACACAATTATCACAAACCAATTCCCTTTGCTGCTCCTCTCCTTGGCTTTGCTTTCCACAGTTCTCAGAATATCAGTTCCAACTCTGCAGCATTTGCTGGCTCTGCTCCCAATTAATAACCTGCCTGTTAGAGTTGGGTCGTTATGGCTGCAGATTAACGCTGAAAAACATTCAACAGCTTCTGAGAGATACAGAGAGACATACGACCTTTCTCTTCCTAACACGGAACGTGGTTTATCTTGCTATCCCAGTGTTCCAGGGAGATGTTATACCACTTATCTAAATGATTTAAACAGATCAAAAAGTTGGCTCCGCAAGAGCACCTGCCACTGACAACAAGCCACGAGGCTGATGTTATCCGAGAAGTAACTGTATATGCTAGCACAGGCTAGACAGATCACACATAGGATGAAAAAAATGAATTTTCATGAAATCACTCAGTCATCATCCACATACCAGCAATTAAGCAAGCAGGAACACACAGCAAAATGACAGGTTTCCACTGGATATCTGGATCCTTTCAGCCTTGTTGCAAGGCACAGGATTGTGAAAACCCCAGAGCTGGCTTTCTGAGGACTCTCCAGTTCCTAAATTCTCTGGAAAGATCTCCCGGTTACAACAACAGAACTGGTGCAAAAGACCTTGCACCTGAGAAGAGTCTTATACAGGTCATGACCCATATCAACAGGAAAAACTCTGTGAAATACCAAGTCTGGCACAGAGGGGAAAGGCAGAGCTATGATTTCAGACTGGAGATCATTGTACCCCTCCTGATCGATTCTGCCTCTCGGTGTCCCATCCCAAACCAGGCTGCCCAGACGTACCTCCAGTCCCTCCACAGATCCAGCTGTCCCATGGGCTCCTTGAGCAGGAGAACCAACGGCTCGCAGCAGCTCGCCTTCCACATTTCCTCCAGTTCAGAGAGGCAGAGCCCAGCAAACACTGTCCCACTTGGACGGACGCTCCAACTCCAGGCCTGTATGACATTTACTATAACCCACTTCTTCCCGCCCCTCTGCCCCCCCAGTGAAAAGGATCAAAATAGTTTCCCCCTGGTGACATTTTGCTTCATTTGCCCGACAGGCTGTGGGAGCGTCTCCGTTAAAGCCACTGAAAGCCAAGCAAGAGCAGCAATGCCTGCACCATGGGGCGAGCCCCAAAGCAGGGGCCACTGCACGAACACCCAACCTTTCTGCTGCCGGCACAGAGGGCACAGGGTCCAGGACAAACTGCAATATCCCACTACTACAATTTGCTCTGCAGATGCCACAGGTGTAAGGCGAGCCCTTCACCCAGTGACGCTGTAAGTAATACGTGTTGGCTGCCTGTCTGTGGGCCAAACTGCCCATCTTGGGGCTGACCCGAGCACCTGACCCTTCACCCAGCTCACCTCAGCCCATCCCTCCCCTCATGTGTTTTTCCTGGAAACACGGTCCCCCCACAAGCCAGCCCCATGTCCTGCTGCATGCCCTCCCCACACTGCTGCTGTGGGACCCCACCTCAGGGCAGCGTGCGCGGACGTGCGAGGACACGGCACAACCGTGATCTCGTGTTTCAGCTCCAGGCTGCCAACAAGCAGAAGCAATAAGGAGAAGGGAAAGCTGCATCCAGTTCCAGATGAAGGCCAGATCACACCTGCCACCAAAAAGAAAGAGCTGGCATTGGGAGCCAGGACGTACATTTTCTTGATGTACAGAAGCACTAAAGACATGGGAGACCTGTGGTTCAGCAATGGACTCCACGGTGTTCCTCCCTTATGTCACTTGGGTTACTCTTCATTGCACCTACACTTGCCCTCATCCTGGTTCTGAACCCAAAAACAAGGGCTTGACTACGCATTCAAAATGCAAGATATGCCTCCATGAAACCCATATCTCAGACACTAAGATGGGTAAAACTTTCTAATTTATTAATTCTACACAGTCAACTCTCTTGGAGCATAGAGTACACCTTACTTCCAGTTCTACCTAAACCCACCACATACCTTACTCAGCAGTTACAAGCACACAGAGCACTTGTCTCCCTTTTCATGGCTAGCCTGTGAGATAAAATGCCAAACCCAAAAGCCGTTCCCAAGGAAATCCCTTTTCCCCTCCATCTCAGACACTGCAAGTCTCTGGAAAGGAATTAACTCGCAGCATGAATCAGCTCAGGTCACGAATGGCTGAAGCCCTGTTTTTTGCCTGTCCCTTTGAAGTCCTGCGGCAGGCGTAGCTGTGGTAACGCCGGCGTCGGCTGCAGTGTTTGGCTACTCCTGCGCAGCACTTGCCAGCGCCCTGCTTTGCCCCAGAGCCTGCTGAGCTGCACAAAGAGGCTCACGGACAACCTCTGCTCCCAAATGCTTAGGATGGAAGCGGACCAGGCACATGGGGAGATGCTCTCACCTTTGATGTACAGGTACAAAGAGGAATGGACTTATTCATCTGCCATCTTCCAGCATGGAAAAAACAAAAGCAGTTTAACCCCACTCCAGTGCCTTTCCCATTTCCTTCTCATTCCAATGCACCTCCAGGCAATGGAAACTCATTATTAGCCTCCAGTTAAGCCTCAGAAGAGATTTTCCTTCTGTAATTAACTTCTTCACAACACTCACTTTTTCCTGCTACCTTTCTGCTAGGACTTTTGGGAAACAAGTCTGAAAACATTTTAAAACATTATTGATTTAAGGAATGGTACTAAGTAATAGAAATGAGAATGGAAATAAATTTTAGAAATAAGATTCAGACCAGCACATTAAGCGTGCAGTGCAGGAAACTTAGCCTGGTTTTCGCCCCCTGAGTCATCCAAGGATAATGTCCACAGGAAGATGTATTCTGATGCATACTGGTTTAGGAAAGAGAAACATGTCAGTGTTTTCATACCCGGTCCAAATGAAGTCAGTACTGCCAAGTTACCTGGGAACATACAAGTCTGATACACCTGAACAGGTAATCACAGCCTGATAACCAGCCCATCAGGTTATTCTGTTTTGTTGCGTTTTTTCCCTTTGGAAAGCTGGATTGCTACCCCCGTACATTAACTTGTATTTGGGAACAAAGCCAAAGCAATACTGCTCCTAGTCCAAGAATACTTAATGAAGAACAGAATACTGTTCAATTCAAAGGCACGAGGTAGAAAAGGAATGAAAAGACACAGCAGAAGAACACAGCAGAGTATCCAGCAGTTATGTCTCTTTTAAGGCTTAAGGATTTCAGTACATTGGAAAGAACTTACTGTTGATGTCATTAAAACTGTTTGGAAGGGACAATATTCGGAATTCAGGGTGCAGCCATTGCAGAAACCAGAATTTTAAATTCTTCAGCTCCATGGAAATTAATACCAGGTAGGGGAAGGTGATTTATAACAGACCAAGCTATTTTTAACTGCCTGTTAAAATGTACATTTCTGGCTTCCACAGCTTGCACAGCTGTCCGCCAAGTAACGGGTCACATTGTGGCACTGAACACTCCAGATGTGCCCTTAAAGGTAAGTTACAGAAGGAGATGCAAAAGGTAAGTGAAAGCCAGTTCCTTCTCTGGAGAGCCTGCTTCCAGCACAGGACATACAAAACCTGCCCCTGCTCAGCAGGGCACACGCCAGGTGCCAGGGAGTCAGTGCAGAGCTGCGGCAGGAATACAATCCAGAGGGGGCAGCTGATCACCAGGACCCTAAGACCAAGCAATGCCAGACTCTACTCCTTTCTCCATGTCCCATTCCGCACTCCTTTATCCAAGGCCCTCTTTGGAAAGAGGAGCCTAGTTCCATCTTCTTGACACCCATCCTCCAGACACTTGCACGCACTAATTAGATCCCTCTCAGTTTGCACCACCCCACCCTGCCAAGCCTCGGGACATCCTACCACAGAGTTTTGGATCTCTTCCAAAGGAATGACAGGCTGACAAGTCATATCCCTGCTCAGGCCAGCTCAATCCCTAGCTTTCACCACTTGTCTGTATGGCCCTCTAAATCCCTATGAAAAACATGAAGAAGCAGAACATTATCTTGGAAAAGACACGGTTCAGTCCCAAACATGTTTGTTTAGAGTGTTTCAGAAAGAAAACAAAATAAATCTCTTTTATCTATTGGAGTTGTTGAGGCAGCATTGACAACCGCTTTAAAATACACTATTCCATCCATTTGTTAGAAAATTAGTAGTTTATATGGATCCTGTCCACAAGTCTGAGTACTTGTACTGTGCCCTTGCTGAACATATTTCCTTCATCTGATTTTTGGCCAGTACTGGGGGAAGGCTCTCAAGAGGACTTGTTGCCACTTGTCCAGCACTTCAGGTCTCTCTCCCATGGGCTTCTGAGATTTGGCAATTCTGTATCTAGCGCTTATTTCCTGTTGCTTTCTGCCTCTTGCTGATCACCTTGTTAGTAAAATGGTATTTTTTCACTTGTGTCTACTTGTATTGGTTCCTTATTGGTGGAAAGGGATTGGTTAAATCTGTAAGGGGATGCAACTGATTCCAGAGCCTTCTCCTTAGATTGTCTTAAACCAAGACAAGCCCCAAAATGAACACTGGTGAGGAAAGGAGGGGAAAATATTTAAATAAATAGAAAGAACAGTTTTGCTGCTGTCTGTAGAATGAGGATCCTAAAGAAAGATCCTAACATCCTTTTAGAAGGCATTTTGAGAACCAAAGAAGAAAGAAATTAATTTATTTCTGTTGCTAACTTGCCTCTCGATTGATTTGCCAGTGGGACCAGGGTTAAAGACTCTGACTTGAATTTCGGAAAACACCACTGACTCACCCAGAACCCTGCTTGAGTTTCTTAAACTTCTCCATGCTTTGATCTCCACAAACGAGAAGCCAGGACAGCTTCCTTCTCAGAGAACCTGAAAACTGACACGCACAATAGCCCTCGAAGCCGAGGGAAAGCACTCGCAGCCCTGTGTTTCAGCCAATCCAGAGGGAGTGCCTCAAAAGTCCAAGTTTGTTTCCTGGAAAACTTGGGTCAATTGATCAATTTACAAGTTCAAGGCTTTCAAAATGAGGGCTCATTTTAATTTTAAGAATTTGCCTGTTAACAACAACAAATCATCCAGTTCTTTAGATACTAAATTATTTCTTTTAGCACTTCCTTTGTGATAGAGGAAATTACATGAAGAAGAAACATGGGAGACTTACAGCTAACCGTATCTCCATACATCTGTCCAACACCTGCCTCACAGGAATAACACCACTCACTCCTGTTGCTAATGCTACAGGAGGCACGGAGTGGACACATTGTTTTAGCAGGTAATTTTGCAAGACCTTTTATACAACAGTTTCCTAAGAACGATTTCACATTCAGGACACCGAGTGGATATTTGAAATCGTTCCCACTCTTGAGTCACCAGGAATTTCATCAAAAATTCCTGCCTTGTTAGCTGCCTCACCAAGTTGCCAAATATCAGCAGAATACTTGGAGGTCCATGTATTCCAACACTTCTTTATGCTTTATGGTTGGGGCCCATACCTACATGCTGCAGAGACACATGTCCCTGCCCATGGCAGGGGCTTGGAACCAGATGAGTTTTAAGGTCCCTTCCAACCCAAACCATTCCAGGATTCCATGGTTTTGGGATTTGGTTGTAAAGCAGCACTAATCTCACAGAATGTGTGCATCGCTCACTTAAAATTTCTCGCAGGGGTTGCTGCAGGATCTAATTAAAAGTGATTATAATTAGCTCTGTAGTATTTCCCCTCACACTTTTGCATGAGTAATCAACTGAAGATGCCAAAACTCGAAACACAAGGGGATTTATCTGGGATGCAAAGACATAAAAAAGGCTCCTTCCTCTCGGAGCTGCCACCCCATTGTCACATTTGTAGAACTGCCACCGGAAGCCTGTAAAATGTTTCGTGCCATGAATGTCACAGGATGAAGCAGCCCAGCCTCAGAAAATAGGGTTCGTTTTTCTGAAGCCAAGGAACTTGACCACTGCTGCTTTCCATCCTGCTGTGCATTATTAAAAGGTCACCAGAAACAAGAGCTCTGAAATTGTCTCTGCAGTTCTTTTTAACAGGATCTTTCTCCTCCTTCCTGTATTGAAAAGCAGGGAAGTTTTTAGCTCAATTCAGTAAACATTATCTGCAAGTCGGAGTTGGCACCCAGTGAAATCAGGGGAGTGATCCATTTCTCTTGCAATCACTTGAAATTCTTTCCTAACTCAGACAAACATCAGGTTGAAAAACCTGCCGAAGCTTTTACTTACTCATCAGCCAAAGAGCTGACATTACTCCATCCCTTTGAGTGGTCAGACATTTTCCATGGCCACTTAACAGCTTGCTGGAAAATCCCCCCACTTCTGCCAACCTGCCAGACTCTCTCTTTGCTGACCCTGAGAACAGAGAGTAAAGCTAAACTTTTTACCAGAGCACTTTTCCTGGGTGGGATGGAGTTATGTGCCTCTGGAAGAAGAAGAATAGGCAGTTGGCCAATGCAGGAATGCTGCTGCAGGCATGAGTGGTTTACCTTCTGTTTGATCTCTTCTGCTAAGGGATGACAAGAATGGATTTAATAAATCTGCATAAACACATGAAAGAAGCACGAGTCTGGGGTGATTCGATAAGCAAAGACAACTCTATGTTGCCAGCCTGGATGCTCTGACACAGTGGAACATTCATGTTATAAAAAGCATCATTACAAAAAGAGCAGTCATTCTTTTAAGATGAAGAAGCTTCTAACTGAGCAACAAGATGGAACAAAGTAAGAAAAATTATTCCAATTTTTAAATCTTTCCCATGAATTTTTTGTGTAGAAATATTTTCTGATTCCTTTGCACGGGAAGAAGAAGAAATCCTTCTAAGATACCATGAGATCAGACTAAAGTACCAGGCATGGAGCTTCCTACAAGAACTTTCACCAGTGTTTTAACTAGGATGTCTGTTCCTTCCTGCCTACACGGCTCCAATGCTGTTTTCCAGCCTTAGCTCTCTACCCCTCCCCAAGTCTCTCCTAGTGCCACAATTACTTCCATCCCTTATCTCTACACCTTACTTGATCTCTTTGATGAGTTATGCAATGTTTATCCACCATTTGATCTTCTCAGATTGTTTCATAGCAACAGACAACAGTTTATGGTGGATATTGTGCGAAAACTCTCCAGCAGAACGTGCCCATGAATCCTGCTGGTTTATTGGATAACGTTACGCTCTCTGGAACAATAACGCTGGCCAACAAGTTATCTTAGTTTTACGCTAAAATTAGAGCAGTTGAACATTATTTATTTCGAGTCCACTGGTTTTAGTGAATACCAGGAAGCAGTGAGAATGTGTCCCGTGCACTGCAACCCATGCAACTTCATCCACGACACTCATGCACTTGCAAATCGGAGCAGTCGGAACAGAAAACACTGCATGGCAACTACACCAAGGAAAACTTCAATGTGCCCACCACATTCCTTGGACTGAATACCTTTGTAAAAGGGAGACCCAAAACCTTGGGACTTGGATTCAAAAGAGCTTCTCAGAGTCATGAAGAAAACCATGTTCAAAGACCCCCAAGGTAGTACAGGAAAACACAAAACCAGATTCCTCCAGCTAAGTCCCAAAGTGTTGCAGTTTTGACAGCTGCTGCCTGAGCTCCCTCCTGTCCCTCAGAACAGGAAGCAAGCAGAGCAATTCAGGCATTTCTTACCATATCAGGCAGGCAGGTAAAAGGCTTAAGTGATGTTTAGCATCCACATTTATTTTGTGACCAAGCATTCCTGAAGCATTGAAACAACAGCCTGTCTTGGGCTTTATACGAATAAGTGCCTAAAAGTACAAAAGTATCCAGACTTTTTTCCAGGCAGTTTTCTAACCTTTGCTGGTAAAGTCCCATCAACTGCTAAACAGCATATTCCCTCTCCCTTGGCAACTGAACCATGTCCTTCATAATCGTTGCACTTTGACTTTGTAATCCAGTGCCTTTCTCACTCACTCTGTAAGGGCCTGCTTAAGTCTGGCCTCTATTTATGATGTCTCTCTCTTAAGACCTTTTCCAATTTACACATCATCAGCCATTTTCTCATGTCGAGCAAGAGAAGTGAAGGTGTTGCAATACACGACTTCACCAGTATATTCAGATTTTCTGCTGCTACTTAATTGACTTGTTTGAATAGGTCATGGACTTCTATATTTATATTGTCTGTATTTCAAATGAAAATGCAGTGCTCTCAATTTTCAAATTAGCTACTAAGATTTTAAAACAGAAGGGCCCAAATATACGAAACAACCAGGTGCAGACACATTCACCCATTTAGTTTTTCAAAGCACACTTGGTTCACAGGGTAAGGCCATCCATGAGATTCCTGATTTTTCTTCAATATGGATTGGCACACAAAGTAAAAAATGCACTGCTGATCATCTTACAAATAGTTTGATAGATTTCTATGTCCACTGCATCATTGTGATATTTTATAATGTGGAATATCCTCCCAAAATTAGATTTCACACCACCAGTATTTACAATTTAATTCCTTGCAAAGAAACAAAGGGTGAAACCGTCCCTTCTGGCAACAGTATAATCTTAGATAAGGAATATCCCATTCCCCTTCCATCTTCCGTTCTAAGATCTTATGCCATCAGCACACAAAGGGGAAGGAAAGGTAGGAGCTGTTCAGATACATAAACTCCTTTTTACCG
This sequence comes from Pachycephala philippinensis, assembly GCA_013397055.1. Taxonomy (NCBI): domain Eukaryota; kingdom Metazoa; phylum Chordata; class Aves; order Passeriformes; genus Pachycephala; species Pachycephala philippinensis. The sequence goes on from VWZT01009306.1 coordinate 137,395, forward strand.
GAGAAGCCCTGGAGCTTCAGACCATGTAAATAAATACCTGACTGTTATGGAAGAGTAAGGACCAGAAACAGGTTCTTTGACACATTCCAAAAACAAACACGGCTGTTCCATCCCCATTATCAGACGTACCTGATCTGAGCCTCAGCAGGGGCCACTTGTCTAAGCAAGCAACATCACGTCTCAGGATGGCAGAGCTCTCGTGACCTTTATTGTTATTACTGTTATCAAGGACATCACAAAACGCTCTTCCTTGGAAGCACAGTTTGGCTCTGATTTTCTGCTGGAGGAAGGCTTCCATTTTCCCTTTTAATTGTTTATTGTTAGGGATCAGTGCTTTTAAGGTGTTTCATGTTACAACTTTTTACACAGAAATAGATACTGACTCACTGGAAGACAAAAGCTGAGGAATCTTAAAACACGGCTGTTGGTATTCCTAGCTACATCTGCACCACCACAGGCTACAGATGTGGAATTCTAAGCCCTGGAAAGACTTGTTTTTCATGTTAGGAAACCTTTGCTTTCCACTTAACAGTTACCCTGACCACATTCAGTCCTCCAGACCAATAAATACAGGAAAACAAGGTGAACTTCCTTCTCCGCTGGAAAGGGGTAAAAACGTGAGGGCAGAAATTTAGTTCCAGTGCTAAGGATCTGTTGGCTGCATTGTCTCTTCCATTAAAAGGATTCACTCTAAACTCCCAAAACAACTCTTAAGAGACACGTTCTCCAAACAAGAAAGCAATTTTTACAAGGGCAGAAGAGGAATGACAAGACACGGGGGAATGGCTTTAAATGGACACAGGGAAGGTTTAGATATTATGAAGAAACTGTTCCCTGTGATGGTGGGGAGGCCCAGGTTGCCCAGAGCAGCTGTGGCTGCCCCTGGATCCCTGGAAATGTCCACGGCCAGGCTGGACGGGGCCTGGAGCAACCTGGGATAGTGGAATGTGTCCATGCCCATGGAGCAAGATGTGCTTTAAGGTCCTTCCCAACTCAAATGAGCCTGGGTAGCTACTCCCACCATGACTCTGGGACTGTCAAACATGAAACCAGAGACAGGATGGGCTGTCTGATGGAGGCTGTGTGGCCTCCCAGTTACCCCCGGTCCGGGGGCTGCCCCGCTCTGCCATTTGGCACCATGACCACAGCCTTGAGGCCGAGCTCAAGACCCAGGTCTGGGTCAGTTCAGGTGTTTCTGTGAGAAGTGTGTGCTGACAAATCCAACCCTGTAGGGAGCACCAAGGTGCTCTGCGTTGTCTTAAAACCTTATTTCCATTTTCCACAAGTAACAGAGTGTCACATTTTAATGAGATTCATTTTAAACTGTTTTCCTAGATCTGATTTAAGTTATTTTCCATTAAATGGTACTAAAGAATGTGTTAAAGGTAGGATAGGATGGAATAGGCCTTAAATATTTATGGTCTTTGTATTTATTACAGATCTCAGACCTCCTATACAATATGTGCCAGCATCTCCATTCAATGCCAAACATTGTCAACATTCCAACAGGAAGAGTTTATACCTACCTCAAGTTAATAAATCAAAATTACCACATTAACCTATAGATTTCTTCCTGGTTTAAAGGGTCTTTAGAACAGTGTGCAAGGAAGAGAAATTTCCTATTGCTAAGCTGGGGAGTTTATCTACCAAAATAGAGTCAGTAAATAGCACATTAGAGAGAGGCCATTCTGGAATGCAGTTGGCCAGAAATGAAACACCACAATTAGCAGGAAATTCTAACAGTTTGGTGAGAGTGCTCTGCATCACACTTACAGAAATAGACTTCAGCTTCCATTTAAATGCCAGCCTGATTCTCAAAACCAGGCAGTGCTGCTGTCTTCATCATGTAAGTAAATTCAAAGCTAGCTCTGGGCAGAGTTAAAAACAGAAAGCAAAATTAGCCATTAGCATGGAAAGTCACTTTCACCGCTGTATTTTTATATTCTGTCTCTACATTTTTGGGCTGCAACTTCATATTAGAAGATACCAGCTGCTGAAAACCAAGCTTCAGCACAGCACTCTGTCCTTCCTAAGCCTATCCTGTTGCTCATTCCCTGGAGAGCTTTCTCATGCACTCTCTTCACTCTTCTTACTGTCAAAGCTCAGCAAGCAAGCAGGAATTTGGGCAGAAGAATTTTCCTGCAGCTTACACAGCAGAAACCCCCATGTTAACCTTCCCGACGACCCTCACACGTACCTAGGCAGGGCACAGCTAGATTCTCAGCTATGTGATTTCTACTCACGCTTTGCCCAAGTGTCGACTAATTTGGGAGCACGAGGCCAGCAGTGGCAGAAGCAGAGGAATGCCTGTTCTGGGGAGCCAGCAGGTCTGCAGACACCTGCCAGGCAAAAATCCCCATCCCGCACGGCTGGCATCACGCCTCTTTTCTGACCTGGGATTAGCATGTCATTTGTCTGTGCACCAGCTCTTCCCACCCAGCATCTCCACCAGCTGTCAGAGGCTCTTCCCACCCACGAGGCAGATGGCTCTGCGGCTGGGATGACTATCCAGTGCTAGGCACTGGCACTTGGCAAGTTGCTGGAATCCCTCAGCAGGACTATAATAAGCACGGGGCATGACTAAACCTGAAGTGCTGTTTACTTTTCCAGAGGCATCATGCCATAACACATATGCCACCAAGAACCTGAAAAAAATGTGACCCACATCCTCTTTCAATTCCTAACCCCTCTACCAGTAGCATCTCATCACCCACAGCCAGCAACCCAAGCCTTGGGAAGCTTTTTTTTCAGAGGCAGTTCATGCTGGGACAGGGAGGCCAGTGTGTGGCCCACAACCAGCACACAGCAAGGAACTAAGCCTTGTTCTGTCCAAACAGCACCAAGCAGTTAGAACAGCTGGGAGCACACTCTAAAAAGCCTCAATAGAGTGACACCTAGCACCACGTCGCTTTATACTTTCAGCTATGTTATCAGCCCTCTGACTACACTAGCTCCTAATAATTGTCCTAATAATCTTTGCACAGACATCAATAAGGAAGGCTTTGAATACTCAGTCAGGAATTTTTAACAAGGAATGCCAGGACTGCGAGCTGGAAGGACAGGGTTAGCTGTCCCCTGAATGGTAGGGGCAAACCAGCCACATGTGACATCCTTGACAGTTTTTGCAGGCAGAGGAAACAAAGCGCCGGGTACATAACCGCACGTGAAATGGTGCATCTCAGGCAACCCTGAGCCAGCCTCAAATTCCAGCACTGAACACTTAATTTTCTTTGGAAACAAGTCATTTGCAAATATTATCCCAAACTGGTGAACAAAAATTAAAAAAGGAGGCGAGTCACAATCCTTAAAGCAAGGTATTCTGACAGGTGATTTTACAATCCAGAGATCCCACCAGTCACTATCCTAAACCTGTGCCCAAAATGGTGATGCAACGTTCACATGCACGTATGTAGGCACATACACACAGATCCAAACTCTTTTTATGAGAAAAGCAACAAAGTGAAAAGAAAGGAATTTTTCCTTTTTGAAGTCACACGCACTTTATTAAAACTGGATTTTGGAAACATTCCAATTCTAATTCCTTCCTCTGAAAGAACACCATGTCTTAAACATATACAGTATGTCATAAGCACTATTTCACTTGTCCTTTTAACTCCTAACCAGGCAGGCAACTAGCAATGGCCCTATTTTAAACGCATGGTAAAAGGCAGATAAAATGACATAAAATGGCCTGTTTCAGTTCAAGGAAGCCCAACAGTCAATTCAAACAACACACTTAGTTCGTCTTTTTAAAAAAAAAAAACTTCAGTAGGTTTTGAAGAAGTATCCTCCCCTCTTTCACTTACAGAAAGAAGAAAAGGTGGACCCTTTAAGCTATTTCAGATTGTGTGCCTGAAAGCACTAATCATATTAAAATCCCCTCTTGACCAACATCTTTGTCACAAAACTAGGGCAAACACCATTTGGAAATCTTTCTGCTGAAAGCACTTTCCTTCAGGACATGGCTTCAAACCATCACCTACAGCCAAATACAACCACATGATCTTTGACCCCTCGCTCCCTGCAATCCCTGCTCCCAACAGTGTCAACCTCAGCAGTTCTGAGACTCAGACTTTGCAATTTTGCTCCTCCCAGCCAACAATAGGAATGAAGTTGGACCACACATCTCCATGGAGAACAGGATCATGTTTCTCTAAAATGCTTCAGTTTTGATGTCAGTAATTACATGAGCTGCACATACATGTAGCTTTCCTTCTGGATTTATTACCCTTTACATCTGAAAACTGTTGATTTTCAGGTGAGCAGCTTATTTGGAACAAAAAGTGTTTGGCTCTGAAAGCTCAGAGGCACCAGTTTAGACGAAATCTTTAGCTGGCACCTTTCAGACTCTGGTTTTTTCCAGATTGGTGGAGGCCATACCTGTTTGCCCACCTTGATGAATGTGCTCTCCCAAATGCTCACAACTAATCACACTGCTTGAACTTTTCCTTCTTGACCAGGAGGGGTGGGTTTCTCACAAAGCAATACAGTGCTATCACGTATCACCACCATGCCATCAGACTGGAATCCCAGCCCCTTACCTTGCTCAGAGACTGGTTTTCTAGCAGAATTGCTCACCGGTGCAGGTCCCGCCTCTCAGGTAACCACTGGTGGCCAACCACAGGACAAGAGCTCCATCCAGTGGCCCCTTCTCCAGCCAACACTTTCCAGAACCATGAATCCATTTTGCGTATGCCCCTTCCGAGGCTCTCAGAAATACCAAGGTGCTTCAGCTCCCTCAGTTTCCATCATGCAGGTTATTTCCCATTAGAAAGTGGGACTTTGTACCAAAGGGGATAAACCCAAACATGAATACCCAAAAATGATGGCCATTTTTTAAATGTTAGGAGTGTCTTGTTTTCGGACAGCACTGAGATTGCTTTCCAGAGATATCCATCCCTTGCATAGTCTCCTGAGCCCTCAAACCATTACTTAATATAGATCATTCTAAGCAAAAATGCTGCTATCTTAGAGCCAGCACACTTCCTCAGCAGCTCCAGAACCGAGAGTGGGAATGGACATGTTAAACAGCAGTGTGACTTTTGGAGCCATCATTGTTTCTACCTCACTACATAGTCTCAGAAGATCACCAGTTTTAAGTACAACCAGTCTGTTTCTGGGACCTTTTCGTTCCAAAGCCTGGACTTGAGCAGTGGGACACTTCCTCTCTCCAGAAGGCAAGTCTGCTCTGAGGACAGCCAGTCCTCTCCTAGTGTACCCTCACATCGCTTCTGGGAAGCAGTAATTCCAGCTTGCTTATGCTGTTCCACTTGCTCTAATTTACCTGGGACAAAGGGTTATCTCTCTGATCTTTCTATGGGTGATGTAACAACATGTTGAAGGAAGACAGTGTCAGACCGAATTCCTCCTGGGGCCTTATAATTATAAGGCACAGTCAGAAGACTGTGGCAGTAAGAGAGGTTGGCTTTAGGTAGCTGAGCCAAAAGACAATTTTAAAAAAATGGCAGTTGTATAAAAAGCAGAAATAAATACTGTACACTCTTGTTATGGAAAGAACTGACATGATCTCATCTCTAAAGGGATTTAGGTGCTTAATTGCCTCTGCAACCAATTCAAACACTCAAAATTCCTAAGCCTGTGAAGGTAAGTGCAGATTTAATAATAAAATGTTCTTTACCTATAAAAAGACTGTTTTAAAAGTCAACTGTAATTAATTGCTGACAGGTCTCCAAGTTAAACCCTTTGTAACAGCAGCACAGTGTCCTGTTGTTAACACCACATTTCACACTCTGCAGGGACCAGTTTTCTTTTCCTTCTGTGGCATTACTCAGGCATGGAACAACCTGAGAGTCTAATCCCACTTTCCTTTAGGTTTGCAGGACTGCAGAGTTTCTTCCCACAAGATATTTTCCCACCAGCCCAGGGCACACTTGCTCAGTCCACAGCCCAATCCCAAAGACACTGGAGAATGTCTGTTTACTTTGACACCAGAGAACCAGTTTATATTTTTCCTCTCTTCCTGTCATATAACCATAAGCTAGAAGTGTCCAACTAAAATATTAGGTCATGTGTCCTGCTGAAGTGTACACTGAGTGGATCAGTCAGAAAGAAACCATGACAGCTGTAGCCATGGACTCTCCGCATTACCTGTGATGCATTTCTGCTCCTTCCTTGTGCTTCTGGAGCAAGTCCCTTTTCAGCTTCACAGCAATGCCCAGTGGAGGATTGGGAGAGTCTCAGATACTGCCAGCCATACCAGGAGCTGCAGGGGTGCCTAGGACAAATAAAAGATATGATTTGTCTTGCGCCCAGATGCCTCTGAATAGGCCAGGGCCAAACTGCAACAAGAAGAGGACTATTATTTGCCAGGTGAAACAGTCAGCAGCGGGGCTGAGCCAGGCTGGACCAGGCTTCAGCTTCCAACATCTCAATTAGCTGTGCAGGCCCTGGGGCTCTGCTGCAGATGCATTCCCACCAGGACACCAGACCAGCTTGTTACCACAGAGCAACAAGGGTTTTTTTCTCTCTGTAGCCAAGGCAAGCAACTGTGGGACTTGAAGAAGGCACTTCGTTCGTTATTGTGTCACAAGCTTTCAGTTTCTGCTCCTGTCTATCCTCGCTTATCCAGCAAACATCTTGGTTCGCTAACAAGTGGAAAAGGGAGGAACAACTCTCCAGAAGGTGGATAAAATCAGGTGGTTTGACCACTGAGGCTAAGGCTATTTTGGCCATGATTAAAGCATCAGATTAGCCAGTCCATTTCTAAACCACACTCACAGGAGAAAGGAAGAAGTCAAAGACAAGCCCTAAGGCTGCAGTAGCCAATGGGAATAAGCAAACTGTCCCACAACACACATGCACACACCCAAAACTGTTTAACTTGTGGGCAAGTTTGGGAAATCCTGAAGCTGAGCACCACGGACAATTCTCAGAAGGATCAGTACATCAGTATGGGAATGATTTTCAGGAGTTAGCAATGGTCTGGGTATGGAGGCAGGCTTTTGCTACTACACTGGGTACTCTAAGAACCTCCCTTCCATATGTATCCAGTAAAACTGGCCTTACATGTGCACTCTGACACCCGCTGTCCCTCAGCCATCCGGGGTGGACAGAAGGTGGCCAGGCTGTTAGACAGAAAACCCTCAGAGAATCTTTCTAGAGAAGAAAGCCAAAACGCAGATCCCGGGTGCTAAGAGATTACAGGAAAGACAACCATGAAACAGCAAAAAACCAAAACCATAATGAGCTGCGATGATTCCTGAGCAGTAACTGTGCTCTGTGTGGTTACAGAGCAATACTCCATGTTTGCAGTACAGACTCTGGCTAGATGCTGCAGGCACTTTTTTCCCCAGACACTACTAGACCTAGAAGCTGCTCCTAAAGCCTATGCAGGATGTGGCAAAATCTGTCAGGAATTTAGAAGCCCTGCTCCTTTGCAAATCCAAGCATCACTGAGGAAATAGAGTGACAGTTTACAGAGAGAGGTGTCAGGAGAGTGAGGTGACATCTCCTGATGACAGTGGGACATGGGATTAAGCCCAATCACACACAGTCCTCTAGTAAGAGTCAAGAATGATCCTGGACTGTGCCAGGTTACGTGGAGTCAGAGAGAGAAATGAAATGAAGCATGTCAACACAGGCTGCATTTTCCTTCTAAGGCAGATAAGGAGAGTGCTGGAGGGCTCTCAGCAGGGAAGGAACACAGTTGGCTTCAAAAAGTTGTGAAATCTTTGCCTATTTCCAACCAATGCCTCAGTGATGGGAAAGAATGAGCAATCATTCCTGGACTGGGAGGAAAAAATAATTAGCTTTCCCAAATCATTATGGAAAATAAACCCAATAGTAAGTCATACAAAAACACCATCTGCCCAACAAACCTCAAATGACACAGTAAACTCGGTGAGAATCTCGTGGAAGAAGGAAGCCACTTTTGCTCCTTTCTAGCTGGTACCCAAACAGCTAGTGGAGTTACTGGGAAGCTACCCAAGTCCCAGTTACACCATTTAACCTATCAATATAAGGAAGAAAAATCTGTTGTGAGGAAGGGTTCAGTAAGTCTCTCGGCAGAGTCCACACTTGGGGCCATCACACCATCACTATTTAGATAGAACCCCTTCAATCCCAGAAGGCCAAACTCCATGAACATGTCAAGCAAAGGCACCAGCTCATGGAAAATAAAGAAAATACTGACAGAGGGCAGGTTTAGAAGATTTACTGGGAAGGAATATCTTCCCTGTGGGATTAGTGAGGCCCTGGCACAGGATGCCCAGAGAAGCTGTGGCTGCCCCATTCCTGGAAGTGTTCAAGGCCAGGCTGGTCAAGGCTTGAAACAATCAGGGTTAGTGGAAGGTATCCCTACCCACGGCAGGGGCTGAAAGAAGATGACCATTAAGGTCCCTTCCAACGCAAACCATTCCTTGACTCCGTGGTTCGGGAGGATGGAGTTGCAGAAAAAGATTACAAAGGGTGCAGGCTGCCTTCATAGCAAAAAAAGACAAGGAAATTTTAAATTTCTTAGCAAATACAATTGTGTATAAATAATAAATTCTGTGCTACTACAGTGTGGGAAACTCATTCGCTCGAGCCAATCTGTGATCAGCCCCAAACTCTACTAGAGACTGTTTTGATGGGGCCTGTTCTATCAAAAGAAATCCACAGTTCAGCAAAGCTACTTTTAAGCTCTTAAATAATCTTTTAATGGCTCTCTACTGCCTCCGAACTTCTTTCAGCCATTCAAAAGACATATATCACGCATTCAGCTTTAAAAAAAACAAATAGATGAACACTGATACACAATTTAATCAGAACATTGCTGCAAATCCCTGGAGATGAGGTTGTGCAACAGGCTGCCAGGGGCAAGGAGCGCACTGCTGTGGTAAGCAATTTGTAACTGCAGTTAGGACAAGTGAAGAAATCAGCAGTGGGGCTGGGGTGGGGATTTTCACCAGCCTCTAGAAAGACTCCCTGCTCTATGTGAATTATAACCAAATGCATTCATTACATGGAAGTCATGAATGCCCTTTTCCGTTTCTTAGGTAACATCTCAACATGCCCAATTCCTTACCAACAGCAGAGAATCAAAGAACTCCAGGGTGAAACGGATCTCTAAATACTACAGCAATGCGTACCACACAGACATTGTTTTTCTCCACATTATTTGTATTTGCAGTATATTTTTCATCTTAGTATCTCAACAATACTGGTTTTACATTCCTAATCTAATTTTTTTTTTCCCCAAAGCAGTAAAAGTCTGCCCAATCCCACATCTCATGATGTCCCTTCCTGTCGGAGCAGAACCTGCTTGTGGGGAGAAATCAACTTTCTCACAAAAAAGAAGTTTAGACACACGCTCTTTTTGAGAAGCTGACTGGTACCTTAAACCTCTTTCTCCGTCTCCCATTAGTGACTTGTAAAACTGAATACAGTTGTGCTCTAAGCCAGCAGAATTCAGATACCAAGAAGGGAAAAAAGGAAGAGAAAAACCACACAACTCGTATCCAAAGCAAAATACAAGTATTTCAAATTTACGAGTGTCAGAGGAAACCACCGCCCTAACCCCTTTCATTAAACATTGACACAGAGCTCATCTGCATATCTTAATCTCAAGCAAACAAACCCCAGTTTGGAGTCAGGTGTGTTTAGCTGGATTAGAGATCACTTTCCCTCTCACCCCACCACATTTAAGGCATGAAACGAAGACAAGAGCCTCAAAAACACCATCAGGTTTGGGACTGATGGCGCTCTCCCAAGTCCTTTCTCAGCTTGTTTTCCTGACTGGGAGATGCTATTAAGAAAACAAACATAAAAACCACAGGCTAACTTGGTGGGTTCCTCTTTGACAATATGCTACGTGCCAGGGGGAAAACAACAAACCTTCATTCTCTTACAACATGTGCTTAGCTAAGTCCCAGTTCAAATAAACAGCTGTGCCCAGACCTTCACTCCGAGGGCAAGCCTGCACCACGAGCACAGTACATCTCTACCTTGCCTGATGCCAGCAAAGGGCTTGTAGGGTGAGCACAGCCTTTCCTGGTGAAAACTAACTCTTGCTGCAAGAAATTATTCCAGCTTTCCCAGGCAAAACCTGCACTGACAGAAAGAGCTTTTTAACCAAAGCAACTGTGCCAGCAGAAGACAGAAGACAAAAGAGGCTGCCAAGTTTGTAATGGCCTTATTTAGTCGTTAACCTGTTTATTTGGCAGAGAAAAAATATCAGTAGATCCCCTCCAAAGCAGTTCTTATTCACCAGCTCTATGGCGTGTAAAGGCCTGACCCGACCACCACCACTGGAGCATCCAGCCCCTCACAAATGGCTTTTCCTACACACACAACCCTTGAGTGGCAGCACTGCCCTGGGTCTAGACATGGAACTGATATGGCAGAGCATGACTGAAATCACCATCACAGTAGGCTCACAGTTAAGTCTCCTCAGCCCCATCAGCTACCATCTATGAAGAGCAAAACACCAAACACCTCCCTTGGGAAGTGGCCGGGACATACAGACCTTCTAGAGAGAAAAGCAACGATATTAAAATTCCTTGAGGGACTTACCCTTGTCTTTGTTCTCCCACTGTTGCTCCCTCACAAGTCCAGCACGCAGGAGCCAGCACAGAGGTTTTGCTGTGTCACTGGCAAGGCAGGAACTCAGCACCCACCTGCTCTCCGAGTGCTGAAGGTTTGGCAGTCACTCAAGGTAACAGGTTAGCAGCATGGAACATTCCTAACCTCCACTCTGGCCCTCTATCCTTCCATCAGATACAGGAGGGAAACTCCATACACTGCAATAGCTCTTCAAGTATGTCTTTAGGTGACACTTCCCACCTCTTGGTACAGTTGTCAGCTACAGAAAAACAGGTCAATTTTTATCCTTCCCTTCTTTAGAAACAACAAAAACCCCTCACTGCTGAGCAGACGTTTCAGCATTGTACTTCCAAACCTGGAAGTAAAAGTCCATCAATCAATTTATTTCTAATGTCTATAAACCTGCTTGGTCTAGTCCCTGCTCACCTCATTCCCTCAGCATGTTATGTGACGTACTCTGCTTTATCCAGGTCACTGCCTGTTCACACCCCTCACTCGGTCATTCCAATGAGAGACACGCTGTAGTTCAAAGCGAGAGTTCCATCCAAGCTAACTTCGAGGGCCATAGGATTTGCAAAAGCTAATAGAGAAAGCTCTCAGGAAGCTGACATTGGTTCCATAAAATCCTCTCGCTCCTGTAAAAGTGGTCTAGAGCAACACTAAGAACTGCTAGCCCACAAGTTTCAAATTTGCCAGTTAACCTGGGCCTCTAAAAAAAGCTGAGAACCCTCATTTTGACCACTGAAGGACCAGAAAACCCATCCTGTGGATGGGAGTCTCCTCTTGTCACTGTGCAAAGCAAAAGCACTGACAAAATGCTGCTGTTGGACGACAGCAATGTCCCCACCACACAGTGCTGCTGGAGCAGAAGCAGTGTTTGTGACCCTGCTGGAGCACGGCCCCGCTAGCCCCAGCCAGTGTGTGCAAGCCACCACAGCCTTCTTCCCCAAGAGTCCTGGTGGACTGTGCATGACAGAGATCTTCATGGATTCTATTTAGCAAGAGCCTACTTCAAAGCCAGCCTACAAATACCTCAGTCTGACCCCAGATTACAGCAGTACTGTTTCCTGTGAGGACTGAAAGCTCCTCCATCTCTATGATCTGTTTCTTGGTTTCATTCCTGTGGAGCTATTTTGGAAATGAAGCCTCAATAATAAACACGAGCCAAAGATTCAGTCCAAGGCATCTCATTCTCTCTCATATCCTGCCAGATGAATAAAACTGTATGAGCCATATCAGAAGAGAATCAGCTCTACTGTATGAGTATCTCCTCATCCAACATGTGTCTCATCGAGAAATCTATTTGCCTTAACATCCAGCTCAACCTCTCCTCTTTAAAAAACAGCATCTGGCAATTTCCCCCTAGCTCCTGCCTTCCTCCGCAAACACTTCTACAGCAGTTAAAAGGTTAAGAATACAGACCAAGCCTCAAGGCACACCTTGCTGTCAGCAGTACAGGTGCTACCGATGACTCATGCTCAGAACTGCAACATGTCCAAGACCTCACACTGTCAGGCAGTCACCACTGGAACCGAAGACTTGCAATTGCTGACAGTTTGCGTACTTTTTCAGATTAAAGTTCAGTTTTACAAACAGCCCACAGCCTTAAAAATAGACCCCCAGCAATAACAAAAACTTAAACCAAACTACATACTGTAATTTTTTAACCAGATCAGAGACAGCACTGAAAGGTTTTCGCTGTTGCACTGCCAAAAAACAAACAAAAATCCCCAAACAAAACATCCTGAAACCAAGGAGCAGAAGTGGAAATCAGTACTTACATTAAGAGGCTGAGAATTCTAGTGTCTACATTGAATTTCAAGATTTTAAGTACTTCCTAGCGAAAGAAAAGATCATTCAAGGGACATCCTTCCAGCCAGCAGGAAATGTCGTAGGACAGATCTAATGCCCTACACAAATGTTTTCCAAGACCTGAAGCAACTACAGCTACCCAAGACAAGGATCAGAATGGAAACAGCCAGTACTTTAGCCCAAATATCCAGGCTCAGAGCTGAGAAGGTGAAATGACAGCACAGTGCAGGTATCAGCATCCAACATATGCGCTGGTGTAGGGAAATGAAATGCAAAGGTTCAGTCCATGGGCAGCGGTGTGACAGACCAGGAAGGAGAACTGAGTTCTATTCCAGCACTAGAGACGAGCAGAGTAGAAGAGAAAAACAAAAAACCCTCGAAGGCAGCACAATAAATGCAGAGACAGAAAATTCCAGACAAAAGTGGCTAAAAGGAGGGTTCCACAGAAAGGCTTTGAAAGATCCAGCGATCTTCAGCCTGTGCTCCACAACAAGCAAACACAATTGCTACATTTCCAGCAATGCTTTCTGACCTCCTGCCAAGATGATTGCAGCTGGATTGTACCGGCAATCCCAGAAGCAACGCTAACAGCAGTCTTTAAAGCCAACAGTGCAACCGGATGCTGGAGGTGTCCTCATCTGAGGGCAACGGGCAAGTGCAGACCGTCAATAAAACATAAAACGAAGATGCATTATCACTTTGAGTGTATCATGGGTGAGCAACCTTGGGAGAAAAGGAAATTTTCAGACAGGAAGAGCTAGTGACTCATCTCCGGCATGGACAAATTCCATCAGTCCCACTGCAGGCATAGGCTAAGTCTAAGTCATTGACAGATCTCAAGAAAAGCCATTATTTACATACTTAAATAACAGCAAACTTGTATCACAGGAGTTAAAGCATGCAATACAGCCATGACATTCGGCAAACACAGTAAGCATTCCTTTCCAGAGTGTACCGTGCCATCGCATCTCCAAAGCTCAGTCCCACCTATCCTAAAATGCTGAACAGGCTGGGAAGCCACCAGCAGCGGAACGACCAGTGTCACACTGTCCTTCCAGGAAAAGGCTAGTCCTGTGCACAAGCCGTGGTTATGTCAAAGGGGAAGAGTAAACCTCAGCAGGAAAGAGCTGAAACAGAGATCAATCTGTTCTTCACAGCTAAAGGTCTAAGAATAGCAGGGGCACTCATTAGCCATAAAAACCTGTGTGTAAGTGCACGCACAGAAGCACAAGGAATGCTGACAATGGAGTGCCTGACGGCTCCCAGCCGCAAGGAATCTCAGTTTACTCTTCAATACCTCAGCCTGCTCAGTTCCACAAACCAGAGCTATATTCCTGTGTCACAAGTCTCCCAGTCAGAAACCAGACTGGTTAAAGCAGCAAGAGCTGCACCAAAATCCCCACTGGAACAAGCTCTTCAGTCAGTTGACATAAGCACACTCTCTAGACAACGACATAGCAGAGACAGCAAAGAAACTTTGGCAAGGACAAGCACACCTGGAACACCTACACAACTACGCTGGACCATTGCAGGAAACCCTCAGGAAAGTAGCAGCGTTGCAGATCAGGAACAAAACCTAAAAAGTCAAGTCCTGCTGTTTGTGACTGCGGGTGTTCTCCTCACGAGGCACAGCACAGACAGGACACAGGTGACTGACCAACAAGCCAGTCAATGACCTGAGGCCACTGGGCTGAGGGCTCAGGGTAAAGGCCGTGAGCCGCAGCAAGGACAACACCAGAGGTGCGGCAGAGGCTCAGCAGAGAGCAACAGCTATGCTTTCAACAAACCGGCGGAGGCAAATCTGAAGGGAATGATGAGAAAAGAGCACACAGTCAGCATATATCCGTAGCTGATGCTGAAACCAGGAGGAGTTAGGAAAAGCCCAAGCAACCAGATGGGTTAACTCAGCAGAACTGCTCAGAGAAGAGGACTAGAAAACCTAAGACAGCCAAGTGGAGCAGGGCAGAAGCCACATCCTCAAGAAGGCTGTGTCCGAGTGAAACACTGGCTTTAACTTGTCTGTTACAGCTTGTATGAGATCATGTTTGTAGCAGTTATTAAAAGACATTAGAAGGAAATTGGAAAGAAAAGCACAAAATACAGGACAGGAGAAAGCACAGGATGTCCTCTGAAAGAGCTGCAGTGGCAACATTTTTGTAAATAACTCTCAGAAACCAAAGGCTTTTTTCCAAGCCAGGCAGTACTATGAGCCAGCAAACATCCATGGTGCAAGCTGGACAACCTTGTCATCTTGGAGATCATATATGGAGTGTCCAGCCTGCCCAGGACATTGGGAAGAGCAGTCAGCAGAAATCCAAGAAATGAGCAATAGCCTGCACTCTCATTTAGCATGAACCATAGTCTTATTTATGCTGCTCTCATATTCTCTGTACCCATGCACTGAAACTCAGACCCAAGAACGAAAGTCAGCCGCACACAACAGCCTCCAATTTGGGCTCTGAGCATTACATCATACCCACCTAAGGTGAAATAAATCCCTGCACTGCTTACTCCCAGTGTGGAATCCACACTCGTTTCCACTGGATTTCCATCGGCAGTTTGGAGATCCATCCCCAGTTCAGGTTAATTTGACACATTAAGCACTGTGCATAGCCTCAGTTAGTAGAGCTGCTAAGTGTTTTACTTTGCAGCAGGCTGCCAGCATCAGCACTGCTCAGGGCTGTGTCTGGGCCGAGAGCTCAGCCCTGAAGGCTGCCATGGTTTAGACACAGCGGGATTAGTGTTATCCATGTGCTAATATTCACTCACAGCACATAAACAGCTGGTGGCTGCACGGAAGACCTTCTGGTGACCAAAGCCCTGCCATTAGCTCAGCCTTTTCTAGTCATTCACTTAATCCAGCGGGGGTTTGCTCTATTACCCTCCCTCCTCCCGGAGAACAAGATTTATCTCATTCTGTACAGTATTTATGCTCTGGCCGGGTGAGGAAGTGACCTCTTCCTTTTTTACCTTTTCCACAGCCGTTCAGTGTTAAAGCCCCAATGCTCCTCTTGCAGCCAGCCCAGGGAGTGAGACACAATGACCTCCAGTGGCAGATTGCTGCGTGGATTTCTCCCCATTACCACCACGCGACAGGGACTGCAGCACAGTCCTGCCATCAGTTTGTATTTCAAGACCAAACTTCTCCTAAATTTCCTTTCCTCACAAATGGTTACAGCTTTCATTTTTTTTGGTGAACTAACAAAGCTGACATTGCACTGATGGCTTTTAATATCTTTTAAAACAAATTAATAACTTCCATTGGCCATGAATCTGGGCCAGTGGCATCAAAACATCCCAGAGCAAAACCTAAAACCAGGGCTGCCTTCCTCTTCCATTATTTAACAGCACAGTTCAGACCTACAAAACAGCACATCAATATTAACTAATGCATCCTCCCAGGCTCCTGAAGACATGGGGAGATATCAATATTTTAAAGATGAAAAGAGTGAGGCTAAGAGTGATTTATTTACTCACAGTCACGCAGAGAGTCTAAACAGGAGCTGGGAAAAACCACCTGGGAGCCCATACACTTGGTTATGCTGAAATCTCTTGGCAAGAGCACTTGCACACTGTTTTTTCCTAAGATATACCTAATTATTGCTACATACATACAAACTTCTCTGCTCTGCGCTTAACAGTTCACAGTGAGTTTCTCTTGGGTCATTTTTATTTCACAAAGAGATTCCTGAGTATCTAATTACTAGAAAAAGAACAGAATCAATTCAATACATATCATATTTTACACACTATTCCATTATTATGAAGTCTGCTTAAATAAGTAGAAAACAGTACAAGTAAGTAACTGGCACAAAATTATAGAAAATTAGATTCTACCTACAAAATTGGTTGCTGTTCTAAGAAGCATTTAGAGATGATAAGATGAACTTAAGAGACAAACGTAGAAGAGAACTTAAAATCCACTATACAGAAAACAGCCACAAGGACTGAGAATAAAATGAGGCAATATTAAGACCGTTGTTCACATGGGTACTTGCATCACAATTAAAACACTAATAGTCAGTACTTTAATCTGCTTTCTAACTGGAAAAAACAGCATCTCAATTTTGTTTCCTGATCATGATGACTCTTGATTAAAACAAGCAAGCATTCCTAGGCAATTCCATCAGAGTATCTCTTACCCAAGGGAAGAAAAAGGGACACAACACCCAAAGGCTGAAAAACAATCCTCACCAAACAGCAGACACCAGTTCAGAAACTTTTCGCATCTCTAAAAGGCAAAAGCCAACACAACAATCCTGGTTTGTGGTAGCCTGGGAATAGATTTAAGCAAAGGAAATACTGACAGATTCGGAAGGCTGAGGTACTGCTGGAGCTGAGGTTTAAGCCGAGGCACAGGCAGACCAGTCTCAGGCCATCTCTGCAGCTGTCTGTGTCCTACATACAAATAACTGCAGCTTCGTGTGTTCCAGGCCAGCCACTTTCAGATCCCCCAGAAGCTTGGGGGCCAGTGGGGTGTGTGTTTGGGGTTTGGTATTGTTCTTTTCTCCACAGCAATTAAAAACATTCTTATAATTGGTTATGACTTTGCTCCTTCCAACCCAAACTTGGCAGGCAGAGATTTTGTAAAGCTTTCTGGAACAGGCTGCAGATAACCTGCCACAGAATTTCTGTGTGCTCTCTGTGATGGGTTTCAAAAGAAGCCTTTATTAGAACTCAGACATGTTTACTTCCTTGCAACGAGCACTGTCATTCCAATTCCTGTAATTAAATCCACAATTTTGACAGCTGAAACTGTAGAAATAATTGCACTGTTAGTCAAAATAAGTTGTTACTGTTCAGACTCTCGCCAAGAATGCTTTAAAAGCTTGTACTATGTGTTTCAAGTAAATCTGAACTGAATCTTCATCCATTCCACCTCACTTCCTTTCTGGAGCAAAGATCTTAAAATCTTTCCTTTTACTGTACAACCTTCAAGTCCTGCACAAGATTTTCTGCCAGACTACTGCCACTTTCCACTACAACATAAATATTATACAACGCTCCTGTACTGAGCACTGTCACACGCACGATGCCCTTTATGTAATGCCGTCTCTATCCCATAAGTTCATTTCCCACACATGAAAAAAAATCTGAAGTCAGTCACAGTTTCCCAGAAATCCTAGAGAACTTTTTTACACCAAATACACCCCGAATCCGTAACCTTCAAGTCATCCATTGTACCAGTATTACGTACGAGCAGTCCACAAGATTACTTCTTTTATGAGACAAGAAGCCAAGACTATTAAGCACTAAAAAGTCTTTCCAACCACTTTTATTTTTCAGCCAATGGTTAGAGAATGCCAGCACAATTCCAGCCATAAAGGAAGAAATCTCATCTCCAACAAGCAGGTAGCAGAAACACCACAGTAGACAATCAAAAGCTTTACAATAAAATTTTGCCTTCAAAAACCAACTGTGCACTCAGAAATGTTTAAAGCAGAACAAATCAGCTCACAAAACCCAGCACCTGAGATGGGTCGCCTGAGAAGTTTTTTTTCTGCACCTGGAACAAGAGGCTCAGGCAGCAGCTACTCCACATGGGTCTCCCCTACTTACTCCAAGCAGGTGAGATAGAAAAACCTACTTCCAACAGTGCAGGACCTGGGATAAGCACCCAGAAGGCTCAGTGAACACATGGAGCAGCTGGAACAAAGGCAGGAAGCCACCTCTCACATCCCTAATGCGATTATGGGATGGTTTAGCAACACGTCATTTACAGATGGAGGCCATTTGCAAAATGCCCAGTGCAGTGCCTAGCAAGCAAACATACTCCTCTGCAGGAGAAGAGGACTGACCAGCAACAAAAACAGCACTGTTTTCGGAAAAGCTAAAAAAAATTCGTAAAAAAACCCCAAACGTGCTAGATAACAAAAAGCCTCGAATATCCTAGTTTGCAGTGCATAATAGAAACAGATATAAAAATTCATTTGCTATATACAGAATTTCAGTCACATTTGGATTTAATTCAGTGTATTCTATGAAGAACTTCTACCAAAAGCATCAGACAACATTTTTGTGTACCTTAAAATATAAAATGCCAGGTTATATTAAAATTCCCTCAGCAGCAAAAATGGTTCTAACCTTTTACTTCCTGGGAACAACAAAAGATCCATTACAAATCCACGCGACTGAAAAAAACACTGAAGAGATCTAAAAACCCACTACCTTCTTGAAAATTAAATAGCAGGTGGGCACAAAATAAATCTTAAAAATCTATAAAATACTCTAGAATTCATTGGTCTGATCAAAAACGGGCGCAGCATTTGAGAATGCTCAGAATCCTTGTCTCTTCCGAATTTGTGCATGTTACTTAACATAATACTGAACAGATGTACCGATTTATTTAATAATTTCCCTATTCACAAAGTTTATTTGTTCCTCACAGCCAAATCACCAGGACTGAGTTGTGCCTCTCCGGAGGCCTCCTATAAAAGAAAGAAGAAGCTGCACTTGAGACTTTGATCGCACAGAAGTTTGGAATGGTTTGACTCTGTCTGCGCTTCAAAGAGGATTATAACATGGTCAAAAATTCCTTGACCTGCAAAAAGAAACAAATATTGTCAATCACACTAAGTGTTTATCAACAGAAATAGACAGCAACTATATTTACCTCTCTTCTGCTTTATGCTTTACTACAACCTAAAGAAACAGGGAAAAAGAAGCTCTGGCTCAGCCATGCCATTACCTGTCCATCGACAAGAGTTTGCAGACATGGTACCTGTAATTGAGCAGATGCAGGGAGAGACACAATAGAATGATGCTCACCCCTCCTGTGGTCCTGAACTACAGCCCTCTGTCACAAAGGAACTGCATTACAAGCAGGTGTCACCCAGACAGGAGGAGGATAATGGCCACCTCAAAAGAGCTGTCATTTGGAAACCACCGAGTCACGCCCACTGCATGAACACCAGCCAGATTTAATGCCAGTGAACAATCCAGGGCATCTACTCAGGATGTCCCTTGGAATCTGAGGCTAGCAAAGAAATAATAAAGCAATACCTACCAAAACCACAGTGCTCAGAGAAAAGCCAATACTGGAGATCAATGCCAGGCTCACAACTCCTGCCTTTAAGTTTCAGGAACATCCTAGGAACTAGGCTGTGATACAGCCTGAACTGGGAGCATTTTCCTCTGTCCACTCACGCCAGGCTACTCCATGGAAAGGAACCGACCATTTACTAGAGGACGTGATGCTATTCTTTTGGCAAAGGGTCTCCTACACAGAGCCCATCTGTAAACGTTTTGTCCAAATTCTTGATGTGAAATGGAAACAGATCTTGGATCACACTCTCCAACTGTGACCCTTCCCTTCCCAGGTCAGGGCTCAGGGAGGTGGGGAAAAAAAGAAGAGGTCAAATCCCTTCCTGTAGAGAAGGGAACACGTAACTGTGCCAAGACCAGCTTGAAAGGCACTACGAGAAAGCCACCCTCCACTTCAGAGAGTAGCACCAGTAATCCTGCATGGAGAATCCTGTCAAGATCTACACACCAGGCACAGTCTCAGGATGAGAATCACAACAGAGGTGAGAAGGAAGGACACATGATCTGGGTCCCCACACAGCACGCAACAAAGCCCAGTGCATCCGGTCTCATCAAGTGTACCTCTTCCTTGGGTCCATTTAGGAAATGCCAAAAAATAGGGCCAACACAGGGCATAGGCTGTTCCCAGATGAGCTGACAACTACCCTGGAGTAAACTCCTCCAAAATCCGTACTAAGTTGCCTGAGCCTGGCCTTATCTCATCTTGTGCAGATGGGAAGCACGCTCCCTCCACAGCTGCCATGTCCGGTCATTCCATCGATTAACAAGCTCAACCAGGAAGACTGGTTTTAATCAGATGAACACTTCCACTCCTGGGTGGATCAATGGAGATCAAAGGACAAAGCTGCTTTTCTCGTGAACGAACAGTTTGTTTCTAAAGAATGGAAAAACATGTGCAAACCATTGCTGAGGTCTGTAAGTCATTGCAGCTACTCAGATGAAAGTCAAGTTGTCCTCACTTGAATCCCAAAGGGATTCAAGTACTGAACACCTGAGAAGTTAAATGATAAATGTTTGGCCTAGCTTTAAAATATGTATTGCAGTAGGCGATAAAACTGCTCATTACCTGAATGGAACTCTGTGATTTACATATTTTAGAAGGATGAATAGACAGTAAAGTGCATTTCTAGAGCAACCCAAATCATCAGTTTGTTCTGCTTGTGAAATTTTACCTTTTCAATCATGTGATCGTATCTGTCCTTTTTGCCTTTGAAGTCTTCATTAACATCAAGTGTTAAAATTGGAATTTCCTGTAGATAGTCAAAGTCTGTTCTGTGTTGGGAGAGGAACAAAGCAAATATTAGTAGCTGGAAATAAAGCAGAGAGCATTCAAATCCCTGTCAGCATTTTCATTGTTAAGAATCCCATAGAAAGAACTGCATCTGTAAATTAGAGCCAGGAATTCTGAATTTACAGCGTGGCTCGTGGGATACATCAGTGATTCCTGGACATTCTGCTCCCCCAGCACCTAAATGAATAACAGAACTCTGTACTAAAGAGAGTTCAGCTGAAGCCTCTGCTGCTCAGAGCTCTGCATGAAGAGAGCTCAGAGCACACTGCATGTCCAAGCAATAATGAACATGCTGGAAAGACACTGCTACTAAGGAAACACGGACAGAAATGTGCCTGCAGTTTAGATTTACATATCATAAGAAAAGCTGAAATTTCACTGGTGGAAGAAGCCCTATGGAACATCCTCACAAGGATTTATCCATCCTCAAGGAACCATTCAACAAACCCTACCGCAGTGTCCTGTGCTGAAGCCAACTTTCATGTTTGTAGTGAAGCTTCTCTAGATATTCAATGGGGATTTCTTGTTCTTCATCTCTTCCACGCAAGTAAATCCTATTCAAGCATTTCTAAAAGCAAAAGATATGAAATAAAAATAAATAAACTGGTGTATTGCATGCCAAGAGCACAGAAATATCCATTTGACAATACAGACAAGCATTTCAAAATTTCACTATATGTTTTTGGCTCTTAGGAACTGTTTTCCAATATTTTAAATCATTTGTTCCCATCCTGAGTGCACCTAAAGCCTCAACAACACATCAAAATTGTTTAAGTGTTGTACTTGGTAATTAAAATACACGTTCTTTTCTTAAATAGAAAAACAAAAAGCCCTCAGAGTTACTCCAGCATGTTACATTCCACAGTTTTTTACAACCATAACAAAACTGAAGGCATGAAAGCTGGAAGCAAGGAAATATGGAAGTGATCTGTAAGTTCATTAGAGCTCTTTTAAACTCATGTTTTTCCCTTGTTCAAGCAAGTTTCATACTCAAAAGAGATCTTATTCTGTTCTCTCCTTTCAAACAAATATTAGATGGCCCGAGATCAAAGCATGGTCATAAGGCCTCGCATACAGGGCAGCTTAGCTCCATTGCCACAGGTGTAGGGGCTTCACAGACCACACCCACATCAGCCCTAACATTACTATAAACTGTTGTATCTATTCCCTCTACAGCTATATTCCCTATGTAACAGCTATTCCTAGAGCTATTCTGTACTTTCCTGGAGTTGCTTGCTTTATTCCAGCAATATTTTCTGGTTTACTGTTCTCATGTATTCTGTTTATAAAATGAGAAAATCATTACCATCACAGCTGACTTTACTACTAATGTTTGCAAGAACATTTTTTTTAAGTACTTCCAGACTTAGTCACAGCTCAAGTATTGCAGCCTTCAGGGGAACGGGGCAGCCTGAGCTGAACTCCAACCATGAGGGGCAAGGCCCAGAACACAGACTTGTTCTTTGTGCATTCGTATCCCTCACCTCAGGAGTGGCTCGGAGATAAATGATCCCATCCAGCGCCAGCCTCGAGCCAAACTGTTTATTCATCCAGTCATGCCAGTCCTGGTAAATTGTCCACTCGGTCTCGTTCATGCAATCAGACTCGTATAAATTAGCAGCAAAGATGTACCTGTGGACATTAAAGTGATGGAAACAAAAATTCCCTTGGACACAGGAATCACTTGGTTTGCCTTAAGTACAGTAACTAGAGAAGAAGCTGAGTGGTAACACTGCAGCATCTCTGACGAACTCTTGGAGCGAAACTAAACAGCTGGTATTCTCTTCCTGGATGCGTGCATGAAGACCATCAACATTTGCAGCTCAGGTGTCCAGGAATAACCCACAGAACACAACTGGCTTGTACACTGGGTCATTTACTTACAATAAATTAAAACATGTTATTATTTGCAATATAGTCCAACACGGGGAACACCTAAGGATTACGGAGTGGGATTCAGTTATCAAGTCTCACCTTCTGAATCCAGAAACCCAGGATGAGGCATTTATTTATGCATTTTTTTCTTGGCCATAAACTAAAACACAGGAAGTTCCACCTCAACATGAGGAAGAGCTTCTTTCCACGAGGATGGCCAAGCACTGGAACAGCTACTTAGGGAGGCCACAGAGTCTCCCTCTCAGGAGACATTTCAACCACCTGGATGCATTCCTGTGTCACCTGCTCTGGATGACCCTGCCTTGGCTGGGGGCTTGGACTCCAGAGCTCCCCTCCAACCCCAGCTATTCCTGGGATTCTGTGATTTGACTTGTGAGAAATTTCATCTACACCTTGAGGACTCCAGCCCCACATACCTGTCGCTGTAGACAGAGCGCTCGAAGAAGACCACAGGATTCTGCGCATCCTGGAGTTTGCCATCCAGGGCGTTGAGCTGAGCCCGGATCCTGCTGAGGCACGCGTACGTCTGGAAGGTGAAAGCCCACCTCTCCGGCTTCTCATACATCATCCGCAGCACGTTCCCGCCACTCTTCTGGGACGTGGTCAGCTCCTGGATTCACAGGGAAAAGAAACAGAGCGCTGTCTAATTCCGAAATAATGCAGCTGAGGAGAAGCCAGGAGCAACGTGTCCCTGTTAAATTTTACACTGAGTTAACCAAAACACACTGTGCTTTTTGCCAGGTCTAAAAAATATCTCCAGTCCCTCAAAAGCCACTTGCACAGGAAGTAGCAGCTGGATTGCCAATGGAATTACAGGTACCTGGGAAAAAACCCCACCACTAAAACCAGGTTAGCAGCAGTTCTCAATTTCCTAAGACATTTCAGAGCACACTTTTCACAGCACAGGAACAATCGTCAGTGCTCACCTGGTTAGTTCACAGTGGCTACAAGTAACTCCTGTAACTCTTTACCACTTTCAGAAATTTCATCTGATGATGAATAACATTTATTCCATAATAACCCAACAAACTGGAAAAGAGGAACTCAGACATTGTGAAAGCAATCAGCAAAAGTGAAAAATACCCAGTCTGTTGGATACACTGGTATTCTGAAATTAGAGGAACATTTGACCTTTTTTTTCTCTCTTTTACCTCACAGTCGTCTCCAGAGCTTTGCTGGACATTGCACCATCTAGCTACAGGCTCAGGAACCACTTCCCATTCCTCACTGGCTTGTTTCAGAATATTCACAAAGGTGGATTTTCCTGCAGCTGTAGGAAAAGCATTCAGGAACAACATCAGTGAGTAATTACCTACAGTGGTGTTACTTAACTAGTGTTTAACTCTGCCTTCAATCCCCATAAATCAGTCTCCCACACCCATCATGTTCCACATCAATTAATGGAGCAACAGGGCTTTTCTTTACCTGAATTTAAACAGGTTGGACAACGCTCCCAGGCACCTGCTGATATTTTGAAGTGTGCTGTGCAGGGCCAGGAGTGGGATTCAGAGATCCTTGTGGATCCCTCCCAACTCGGGACATTCCGTGATTCCGGGTGTTTTACATCACAATCAGCAAAGCTATGGGTAAAAGCTTAACCAGGACTTTGAACAGGTGAATCTGTTAAAAACTAATAGAAAGCTTTTCTTTTTTGCCCTCCCAAACCTCATCATTTTTACGGTACCAAGGTAAAGTCTCTGACATAACAAGTTGGCTTGTTTATGCCTCCTGACCTGACTAAAAGCCTTGCACCGAGGGAAACGGCCAGGAAAATCTTGTGGAAGCATCCCTGTTGCCCCGCTCTGCCGTGGTGGCAAGAGCCCTCACACAAAGGAGAGGGGGGATGAGGGGGGGAAAGGAGGAAAAGGAAGAGACGAAGGGGAAGGGAGGAGGTAAGGAAGAAGAGAAGGGGAATAAAGAAAAAAAGAAAGAAAGAAGACAGGCAAGCAGTGAAGAGTCCGCGGAGCTGTGCCTCCCCCGGACACGGCCGAAAGCATCCAGCGCCGCAGGAGCCCCCTCTCCCTCCAGCCCTCGCCAAATCTCCTTTTCCCCGTCCCCTTCCCCGCGTAGGCGAGAGGCGCCGACTCACCGATGTTGCCTTCCACGGCGACCTTCTTGAGGCGGCCGTCGGGCCTGCTGCGCTTGGGCGGGGTGGCCATGGCGGCGTGAGGGGGCGCGAGGGCGCCTGAGGGGGCGGGGGGCGCGGCGCGAGACCGGCCTGAGGGGGCGCGAGCCCAGCCCCGCGCGCGCACCCTTCAAATTTGGCGCGCGACAGCNAGCGGCTGTGACGTCACCGGCTCGCGCCCCGGCCGATCCCGGCGCAGGCAAGAGCAGCGGCACGCGGAGCGCATCGATGGCGGTTACCCGTGCCACGAGCCGCTCCTGTTCTCAGCGCTGCCCCGGTCCCGCCCCGCAGGACAACGGGAACGGGGAACGGACACAGAGCCACCCCCAGCCACCGAGTGCCTTAAAATCTCCTCCGGGAGTGCCCCCGCACTGGCACGCCAGCTGGGGTTAGAGGAGATCGGCAGCACTTGAATATAAGGGGCTGTTAATGAAAATATTTAGGAAGGAGTTCTTTATTTCAGGCTGGAATTCCTGACTTCAGGAAGGAATCCTTCCCTGTTAGGGCAGTGAGGCCCTGGCACAGGGTGCCCAGAGAAGCTGTGGCTGCCCCTGGATCCCTGGCAGTGTCCAAGGCCAGGTTGGACAGGGCTTGGAGCAGCCTGGGACAGTGGAAGGTGTCCCTGCCATGGCAGGGGCTGGAATAAGATGGGCTTTAAGGTGCCTTCCAAACCAAACCATTGGGGGATTCTATGAAACTCTAAAACCTCCCCGAAACCAAACCCAAGGAGAACCAAATCAAACAGGGAAAATCCTAAGCCATAGGAGATGGGCACCAGCAGCGAGGCAGCTGTGACCCCAGATTTGTGTCTAAAACTGAAGTAAAAGCCAGATTTTAAACCACCTTTCCCCAAACTGCCCTTCAGCCACGTGTGTGAGGGACTTACCACAGGGCAGGGCACTTCGGAACCCAGCGTGGATGGGAGGGCAGGAAATCTGGAGCGCTCCAGCTGTTGGGGTCACAGGAGGCTTTTGGGAGAAAGAAAAGCCAAAAAAAGGCACCTGTGCTGCTGGGCAGGGCCAAAAGCAGAGTCTGCACCTCAGGTGGCACTGAGGACCCAACAACATCCTTGGGTGTGTCGTGGTCAGGTGTTTACAATATACAGGGGGGGAAAAAAATCTATTTACAAGTCGGAGATCAATGAGGAGCAAATCCAAGAAGGAAATAAAGACAGTCATGGTCAAACATAGCTATTTATTTTCTCTTATAAACAGCCTTCAGTTTCTTATTGAAAAAAAAAACCCTAGGATTTAAATATTCTGCCCCATCACATACAACCATCTGTATACATTATTTACAACTCTCAAATAAACACGGTGCGGATATTCAGACATTCAACTTATTCTTTTTCAATCAAAAGCTGTTTTCATTTAAAACTGAAATCTCCATCAGTGACTACAAACTGAAGCGGTATTGGCACAGTTAGCTCACAGTAAGGGTTCTCTCCTTGCATTTGATACTTTACACTGCATTTTCTCCCACATATTTCAGGATTCTAAAGGAGGATCAAAGGTTAGTGTCGCTTTCGGAATTTTTTTTTTTTTTTGCCTTCAAAAATGGCCTTTTACTGAAACCTTGTTCATTTTTACTGAAACCTCATTCATTTTTATTGCATCCTTCTCTCTCTCCCAGTGCACATCAAGGTATGTGCCTCTACACCACACAACCACAGCATTCCCAAGTAGTCAAACAGCCATGAAAATAAGTGTTCCCTCCGCGACACGGCTCGGAAAAATGTCCCCAAGTTGCAAACGTACAAAAATAATGAGTATAGTTTAGTGGCTATAAAAAATTAATCTCCCCTAAAAATACAATATTCTATGAACAATTTGGGGAATTGGTTCTTCCGACAAAATAAGGTAATTGGATATTTTCCTAGGCTGCAAACTGAACCTGGCAACAGGAAATCATAAGGAAAGCAGGGAAATAAGAAAGTTTAACACTGAAAATCACCAATGTTAGTCTCATGTTAAAAGAGCAGATATCCAGGAAAAGACAACGGGCATCCATAAAACTGCCAGTGGTTTTTAGGAGTGAGTGACTGGAAAAGAGACAACTGCTACCAGCAGTGAAGGAAAACGAGATTTGGCGCAAAAGGAAATATTTTAGTGGGGAAAAAAGCAAGGAATCTCTGTTTGTGCTGCAGCTCCTTAAATAATCCAACTGAACGGGGGGTTATGTACAGTAACAGCACTCTGGCAGGCAGGAAAGGAGGACAGGGCAGCAAGGAAAAACACAACTATCCAAAAAGGATGTGTTTATAGTAAAACTGTGTCTGGTGACCCGGGAGAAAGGAAGAGGGGGGAGAAATAGAAAGGAACAATCTGAAAGGTTAAGTCGAGTCCATAGCAGCAAATAGGTGTCCTTACCTGTTAACTGAGGGTCAGGGACACTGGGAGAGGGGTCAGTTCCTAAGGACTGGGTAAGGACAGTGCTCCTCTCTATCTCCACGGAAAAGCAGAAGTTCAAAGCTCTACATTGCATAGTAAGCAGGAAAAGAAACTGGATACTTGCGGATGGGCTGCCTGCCCCTCAAAGCCTGTTTTCTCCCCTCAGCCACCTGCACCAGCAGAACACGGTGGTTTTGGTTCCTCTTTGCATGAGTAACTTGTATCCCTGACTTGAACTTGAAAGACTTGGACAACACATCCCGTATCCATCCACCTGAGCACTGGCAGCACTGCCAGTGGTGGCTGAGCTCCGTGGACTCGGCCCTTTGCCCCTTCCCAGCTCGAGGGAGGTGCCCTCCCCAAGTCGCCACCCAAATCCCTGACAAAATCCAGTATGCTGGTAGCAACAGACCACCACAAACCACAGGGATTCGGGATCCTATCAGACTGGAAGGCCCGAGGCAGCACTGGAAGCACAGCCTGGTGTAACCCCACTGGCACTTTCTGCTCCCGATGACCAAAGCTGGAAGGTTTTGTCTCCGAGCGCTCGTCACCCCTCAAAGTCCGTAGCGGGGGCCTGGAGCAGTGCCGAGTTTGTTTCTCTGGGTTTATTTGGAGGGGCAGGGGGTGTCCCTCCCCTTTTCCTCCCATAAATGCACTATTTTATAAACACATTCACTCGATCCAGGTTCCATTGAGTGGCATTTCCATGTGCCCTTACTCCGAGAGTGTAAACACACGTCAACTTCTGGTCCCACAGCTTTCAGAAGCAAAACAACAATGAAAAGCTGCAAAAAGAAACAGCACGGGGATCCTAAATCCCCACCACTGCAAACACGTCTTCCATGTTATTTTCAAGTGTTGTGTAATTAAACAATGTGTTCATACAGCTGTCAGGCAAATCATGATCTCCAAGCTTTTATTACGTGCCTAGAAACTATTCAGTCAAAGACTTTCTACTGCCAGATATTGAATAAAAAAAACACACTATCCATCTAGGACTCATTTTTATACTCAGTGCATTCCAATTCTGATATTCTGATAGGCTGAACTGCAGCAGATGCCTCTGGATTTCTAGAATTGGCTATTAAAAAGAAAAAAACTGCAACAACAACAACAACTAAGCCCTCCTAGGGCACAAGTGTGCCAGGAACAGGAACCACTGCACTGCAATCTCCAAGCAAATCCTCACTTCTACACATTCATCCCCCTTGCTTCTTGCTGGTACATGACACCAAACCAAGGAGTCCCCCTGAAATTTCATGGGAGACATCACCTGTTTAGCACCTCGGAGCTCCCACCTTGCTCACTCTGTGTCTAAACCATGCAGTTTGAATTTGGGAGATGGGTCACTTTTGCACTGTCGGGTGGATGGTGGCACAGGAAAAGCCAGAAGATCAGGATGCCTCACCTGAACGCAGCAGCTCCCAAGTGAGTCATTTCTGGGCTCAGCTGTTACCTGCTGGCTGTGTCAATGGCCACTCACCTCTTCTGCAGGCTCCTGCACACCCTTCCCAACTTTACTCAGCGTTTTTGGTCAAGCCAAGGCATGCAAAACAGAAGCTCAGCTTCTCTGTCATGTGCTCGCCCTGGCTTCACCTCCTTCTGTTGCTTTTCCCAAAGGCTGAAGTTCCCTGGAGACGGGCAATGATTTTAAACAGGGGAGAACACCACCATAATAACATAACTCCAAAGCTGCCCATGAAATTATCTTCCCTCCAAGACACATTTCCTCAAACAGCAAACACTGGCCACCAGAGCGCATCCTCAGAACTGGGCTTTGCATTCCTAACTTAAAGAACACCTTCCCATGAGTTATTTTTCAAGCCAGGTTTTCCTTATTATTATTACTACTATCCCAGTGCAATTTTTTATAGGGAATATTTTCCCTAACTATTTGTGCAAACTAACTGTTCATTTGGCAACTGCTAGGGGAACTTAACAAGCTGGCTGACCCAACCAATGCTTTCCTGCTAAGAAAATAAAAGCAACTATGCAAAGTCCCATGGCAGCGGACATGGAACTACTTGCTAAGCACAAGGTCTGTGTAATTTTGACACTACCTTCGCCAGTTAACTTTAGCGACGAGAACTTCGCTTTTCTTTGTAAGAAATAATCTAGTTCTGAAAAATTCTATATTCATCTCTAAAAAAATAAGACAAGTATTTGTATTAAAAGCTGGAGATCATGGATTTCAGCAAGTTATGGCT
>VWZT01009306.1:166726-188314 GCA_013397055.1 Pachycephala philippinensis
TTTTTTTTAGTGTAAGCATAGATATATATTTTTAAAACAAGTATCAGTAAGTGTCTGGGTGTTAGTACATATTTTCTGTTTCCAGCAATGTTCAGTATTGTATGTGCTCTGCACCTCAGAAGTGAGTCTGCCAAGGCACTTAGAGAATGTAAGCAAGTCTTCCAGGGACTTCATGAGAATGGGCTACCACTGACACAACACAAGAACCCATCCACCAGCAGAGTCAATCCCCCAGCCAAGCATGTTTCCTTTATAAACACTCAGCACCTGCTAGAAATTCCACAATGAATAACAACAATAAAATAATAATAATAAAAAAAAGCTATTTACCACATGTCACTAACAGAGAAAAGATTTCCCCTAATAAAAGCACAGAAAGTAGACCTCAGCTGTCACTGGTAACAGCACAGGGGGGTTGTTTTGTTTTTAAAAAAAAAAACAAATTAACAAAAAACAAATACCACACGCTCGCTTAAAGAAACAAGTGACTTCAAGAAGTCCTCTTCCTTTTATCTGTCCTTTGAGGTGAGTTTTTCAATCAGTTCTTGAAGTGGTGCAAGTTCTCTTCTATCAATAAGGTTGAATTCCTGTAATGGGGATGAGGAGAAAGACACACACACAGAGTTTTATATGTACAGCTCAGATGAGAAGCCTTGTTTAGCCAGAATTCATTTGGCAGTCAGCTCTCCAAGCCCAGGCTCAGCCACCACAGCCTCCCCAGCCCGTCTGCCACTCACCAAACAGCAGTGTTCCACTGCCTGAAGCTTTTTCCCTCACTTAAAGGAAGGGAACTTAAGAAGATGCTTTTTTTTCCACAGGGGAAGGGGGGTAATGCAGCTTTGAAGCAAGCACACTGTTTGCAATCTCCTTACCTGAACAAAAAATATAAAGTGCTTGAAAGAAGTGTTAAGGTGTGCCTCTTCCTGCAGCTGGATCACCGGGTCAAAGTGCTGGTGGTAGATGTGAGCGTAAACTCTGAAGAGACGCTTGAGAATTGTCTTGGCCACTGACATGAAATTCTTTGGGAATGGTACACCTGGAAAGAAGAAAACACATGGCTTATTCTTTAACTCCCAGGCCACATTCATCTGTTTTGAAAGCCACTCCAACCCAGGACAGGTGAAATCAGTTTCAACAGCGGACCCTTGTCACTGCACAGGTTTTACTGAAATTGGCTGGGAAAAGGCAACCAGCTACCGGGAGCGATGAACTCTTTTGTTGTCACTTCCCCAGGCTAAAAGAAGATATGTATCAACCATCTAAAAAGAGGAAACCTGTCTAGCTTCTCCTCACCTACCGGTCTCCCCAGTCAGCTTAGCTCTTCTGCAGCCTTTCCAAGTGCTCAAGTCCTGTGTAAAGGCCAGAGGCCCAGGCTCTGGATGCTCTGAGGCCAGTCAGGACCTCACCAATGCTTTCAGGTCCCACCCACGATGTTTTCATGCTCCTGCTTCAGCCTGCCCTGCACACACGTACATCACATTTCCTCCTCTGGCTGCTGCAGCACAGGGGAAATTCGTATTTAGGTGGTTCGTTTGTGGCCTCTGAATCTCTCTCTTAAGGCATGGTTTCTCTGAAGAAGCTTAATGAAAATGTGTAAAAAGCTTCAGAAGCTATTCACAAAATTAGAGCAACTAACATCTCCCCTGTTATCTTTTCCAAACTGTTGGTTGGTCATTATTTCCCTCCTGCCTTTCTGAAAGAAACCTCTTTAAAACATCTATTTTTCATCTTCACTTGAAAAGAAACAAGCAAAAAAAATCATTAACTTAAGATCAAAGCTGCAATTCAGCTTCTTTGGAGATAAGGTCTGAAAGTTCCTCATGACGCCCAAACATCTCTTCCATGACAAAAAGCTGCCAATTACTGCTTATAAGGGTCTGAGACCCTCTGCTCTATTTCTAAAGAAACAACTAATGGTTCAAAATTAATAGAACACCTGACTTGATGAACAGAGTCAGTTGTTAGATAGAAATGGTACTTCCTGTGTCCAGAATTGTGACAGGTGTTTATTAGGAGTATTAATACATGGATCAGAGTTCATGTCTTACAACGTACCTTAAAAGATAAGTGTGTTTAGATAGATAATGTAAATAAACCTGCCCTACACATCAGTCACTGAGGAGACCTTTTAATGCTCAAGGACTGGAGTGCTCCTGTACAAGTGTAACACAAGTGCACTGTTCAGTTGCAGTTATTCACTTACCTATTTTAGAAGGAAATAGCGTTTCATCATCCAGCTGGTCCTGGACCCAGGTCATCAGGTAATCGATGTACTTTGGTGCAGAGCACTTGATGGGTTTCTTTATGTTTGTGCCATCTGCCCAGTGGTACTCGTACCTGGGGTGGGACAACGCGGCATTTAGCACCAGTGAATCACTCCTGACAGGCCTGGAAGGCTGCTCTTCCTGCTCTCCGTGCTTCCACACCTCCCCCTGCCCTTCCTTGGAACCAAGGTCGGAGTGCTCCGCGTCACCACCGTCTGCTCCTGACCGGCCTCCCCACTGCAACCCTGCTCCATCCTCTGCCTCCTGCAGGCCTTCCCGAACTTCAGCCACGCTGCCACAGCAGCTGGCAGCACTCAACATCTGCAGCAGCTGCCGGCCACACACATCAGACCCTCCAATTTAGGGAATTTCTTCACATTTGAAAACATTCTTACAAAATTTTGCACAGCTGAAAACCAAACTTGGTTAGCTTTCGCCAGAGATCCCGAATTATGGCTGTTCTATGGACACAGGTAGGCTCCTAGGAATGCTATTACAAAATTGGAAACTGATCTAAAGTGTCTTTCAGCTAAAAGAAGAGGTTTGGAGCAACCTGGTCTGGCGGAAGGTGTACCTGCCCACGGGAGGGGGTTGGAACGAGATGAGCCTTAAGGTCCCTTCCGACCCAGACCAGTCTGGGATTCTGATTCTATGGTTAAGAAAACTGCTAGACTATGTACACAACCAGACAGAAACAAGTCCTTGTGAAATTCACGATGGAACTGACATTTTGCCTGGCTTGGGGAATGCAGCTGACACCAGTCCAGATGGTGGATAATCTTGGAAAGATATTGCTTAAAATCCCCAAACACACCTAACACAGGGAGTCTGACAATACCAGCTCCCAAGTTAACCACAGAAAGGTTTGTATGTTACAGATCACACACGTGGTTTCATGCAAAGCGTAGCTGCATCTGATAAATCTGTCTTCTCTATTTGTTTAGCAAATTCAGTTTTGTCAGAACAACTGCTGGGAGCACATTTGCACCATAAACAAATTTGATGAGAGATTATGAAGGTGCTGCTTACAACAGGACAAAAAAATCCCATTTTTCTAACAGCAACAAATCAGAGCATCTGAAAGCATTTTTAAATTGTATCTAAGAACACATGCCAAAATCCTGGACACATCAAATGGACCAGGAATTTCTCACCAGCCAGTACTGCAAAACAACAAACTGAACTAGAGAGCAGGAAAAAGCACAAACGCTGGATGTCTCAACAAAAGCATAAGCAAGAATCCAAGAAGGGCACAGAGTAGGGGATTCTTAGCCAGACATCTAATATTTCTACAATACCTACAAGGAAGATTTTGGTAAGCCCTAATGGAATGCCTGCATATAAAAACTTTAAAACTTCATTTAAGAAGCCCTCATT
The DNA here is from genome assembly GCA_013397055.1 of Pachycephala philippinensis. Lineage (NCBI taxonomy): Eukaryota > Metazoa > Chordata > Aves > Passeriformes > Pachycephala > Pachycephala philippinensis. The sequence continues at coordinate 170,368 of VWZT01009306.1, forward strand.
AATGTTTCAGAAAAGAAACAAAGGGTGAAAGATAATTTTGATAATAAATTTACTTCCCAGGTTAAAGGAAAAAATAAACAAATAGCAAACAAATACAAATACATGCCAAAAGAAACTAACTTTCTATTCCCCACCCCCTTAACAGAAGTTCAAATCCTTCTTCTCTTTCACATCCTTTCCACCCAACTCTGGCACTCATCTCAGCTAGTCTCAAGTTTTTAAATGCAAAATCATCTCACAAACTGCACCCAGTCAACAGTGTGTAAAAGCACGCTCTTACTTTGGGCCAGCAGACATCACGGGGCAGCTCTCCTCCGTGCAGAAGTCCGTGATGGTTCCATAGAGCATATTGATCTGGTTGAAGAAGTCGACAGCTGAAAAGCACAGAAAGCACCCATCAGCACTCTGCAGCACAAGATTCCTGCAGCCCAGACTGTAAAGCACGTGTTCTGGAACGGTTTTTGGGAAAAATCGTCATTGCTGTTGCTTTTTTAAGATCCATTATAAAGGAGATGCAGAATGCAACCACCAACTTTCTGGAACAGCCTCCAGCAAGAACTATTTAATTGTTCACTGCAGCAAAATCTTCAGTTGGAAGAAGAAAAAGGAAACAGAAAGCCTAAATACTTCCTTTTCTGAAAGTCTGATGCATTTTATTACAATCCCAAATTCTACTGGCAAGTGTGGAATAAAAGAAAGATTTTTAGCATAAATTTTCCAACTAGAGAGAGCAGGTACTCGTTAGGTGACAGTGGCTTCCCTCGGGCTTTGTATTCCAAAGGCCCACCTTACCCAAGAACATTTCATTGAAACCCAGACTGCTTTGGGTGGGAAGAGAATTTAAAGACCATCCAGGCACCCTCTGCCACGGGCAGGGACACCTTCCACTAGCCCAGGTCGCTCCAAGCCCCATCCAACCTGGCCTTGGACACTTCCAGGGATCCAGGGGCAGCCACAGCTTCCCTGGGCACCCTGTGCCAGGGCCTCCCCACCCTCACAGGGAAGAATTTCTTCCTACTACTCCATCTAACCCTACTCATATAGTTAGTCTTCTAGTTAATTACTCCAAGCTCTTTGAAAAGAAGGTTCTTTTTCAATAACTAACAGCAGGAACTGTGGTCGCTGCAATCAGTTTATAAAGTCCACTTTATCTGCAGGTATCTTTCAGAAAATAAACAGCCAAGATTAGACAAACGTCATGGCAGCAAGTCACAGCTACTGCTCAGCAGATGCAGGACACCAGCCCTCGCTTCTTAAGTGCCCACGAGAACTGTTAATTAAGTTTCCATTCCCTGCTCCCAGCAGAAACCACAGCCCACTGTTTGCTTCAGGGCAGGCATGTTCAGAAAACCCACACAGGCTCCGACAAAATGACTGATTATGGCAAATCCCACACTTGGAAGTCTCAAAATCCACAGGCACATCAAGTCATTCCCTAAGACACCAGTCAGGCTGGGAGCTGAGCAAGAAGTAGCAGGGCAGAGCACGTTTGGTTTTGTGCTCTCGGGTCGAGAAGGGTAAAAGCAATGACTTGAAGTCACACATTTTGTCTCCTCGTGAGACCTCTCAGTGAGCCAAAGGCGCTCACAGCTACCACTGGTGCTCGGTGTGGTGCAGGGATGCTCAGGGAAGGGAGCACGTCATCAGCTCACTCTTTAATTACACAGCTACAATTCCATTACAGCTAATTCAGCAGTTAAGTCATTCGGGACGGGAGAAACTGCTGCCGCACAGGAAAGCAGAGACACGGAGGGAAGGAACCACCAAAAGGGAAGGATGCCAGCAATACACGAAGCATCTTTAGTAATGCTTACTCACACAAGCGGGCTGGCTTTTTCTCTAGTCAGTTTTGCAACGCAGTGTGAATTAACTTTTGCAAAGGATGGTGTCAGCAATTCCAGCCTGCCCTGGAAGCAGTGGCAAGTGGAGCAGCAGAGCACTGCGTGGCTGGCTGGGGACAGGAAGGTGGAAGTCAGTGTGATGGTTTCACTTCCCAAACATGTCAAAGTGCAAGAAGAAAAAAGGCAGAACCACAGAAACAATTAGAGGACATTTAGCTCAAGCCTAATTTCTACTGCAGTGCACAATCAACCCCACAGTACCACCACTGGAGCACATCAGGCCTCAGAGGCAAAAGATGAGAAAACACCCAGAGACAGGGCACAGAGCTTGTGGCAGCCAAAACTGCACAGGCTACGGAGTGCAGTGGGAGAATCCACTCTTTGGGAGCAGAGGGCAAAATTCATGCAGCGGGGAGAGGGAGGAGGAGGAAACAAGGTCAAGCAATCAGAAAACGCTAATTTAGGCATCATTGTTTGGCATGAAAGCAGAGTTTCGACAAACAGCTTTAGAGGAAGTGAAAAGAATGACATCAGAGACTTAGCAGAGCAAAGGCTCAAAACTTGGTAGGAACAAAAGGAACTAACTTTAGGAAAAATACAAACCCCCTCAGAATCACAGAATCATTTAGGTTGGAAAAGACCTCTGAGATAATCAAGTCCAACTTATGGCTGATCCCCACCTTCTCACCCAGACCAGAGCACTGAGTGCCCTGTCCAGCTGTTCCCTGGACATCTCCAGGGATGGAGACTCCAACACCTCCAATGCTTGACAACGTTTTCCGTGAAGGAATTCTTCCTGATGTCCAACCTGAACCTTGAGGCTGTTTCCAGTCACCCTGTCCCCGTTCCCTGGGAGCAAAGCCTGACCCCCACCTGGCTGTTTCCAGTCACCCTGTCCCTGTTCCCTGGGAGCAAAGCCTGACCCCCACCTGGCTGTTTCCAGTCACCCTGTCCCCGTTCCCTGGGAGCAAAGCCTGACCCCCACCTGGCTGTTTCCAGTCATCCTGTCCCCGTTCCCTGGGAGCAAAGCCTGACCCCCACCTGGCTGCACCCTCCTGTCAGGGAGTTGTAGAGAGCGAGGTCCCCCGACTCTCCCTTTTCTCCAGGAATACAGCTGCCCTCCCAGAAGCATCAGCCCACTTTCAACACCCCCATGATGAAGAAAAGGCCGGCGACTCACTGTTAACTGCAACCCATTCATTTAAGTCTTCCCCCTCTGGAAGCATCACAGCCATCCGGAGATTGCCGCTTCCCAACGTGGCCTCGGCATGTTTTAGCAGCTCGTACTGATGAGACCCCTCAGGAATATTCTTCTTTGGTTTGAAGGTTTTGGAAGAGCGACTACCACTGCAAAAGAGAGAGGAAATATTTCAAGACCTTTTGGAACAGGAAGTAAAAGGGAAACAAGCAGACCAGTCCCAGGTAAGGACAAGATCAACATTAAATACTTTACCCACTCACGTATTTTCACGTTGCAGCGGGGTATTTACCAAAAACTGGGATGCTAAAGTAACAGGTATTCTGACTTTTTTTAAACCATTTTCTGACCTAATCACTTTCTTACCTATAATTTTGTTTGGAAAAATGTGGACTGGCTTACAAAAAAACATTTATACATTTAAATTTTAAACCATAGCAGTAAGCCTGGATAGCACATGAACCCCTAACATGTCAAAAACATGATGTGTAGAATTAACTATTTGCAGAGAAGTGTCAAATGAGCCAATATTTGTGAGTATTTTCGTGTATGAGCTGAGAAAACACTTCTGTCAGAACAGGCAAACCAAGCTCTGAATTCCAATGCAACTGGAAAGATGTGAAACCCAGACAGCACAATTTTCATTACAAATATTATCCAGATCTCATTTCTTCATATAAAGACTTGGCCAATATTTTACCCTCTCTCTAAGGACCAAACAGAATTTTTTGTTGTTGGGGTGCAAGGGTTATCTCTCTTTAATCTCAGAAGAAATCCTTTACTTAAGAAGACATTCTTCCCTGTTAGGGCAGTGAGGCCCTGGCACAGGGTGCCCAGAGAAGCTGTGGCTGCCCCTGGATCCCTGGAAGTGTCCAAGGCCAGGCTGGACAGGGCTTGGAGCACCCTGGGCTGGTGGAAGGTGTCCCTGCCCATGGCAGGGGGTTGGAATGAGATGGGCTTCGAGGTCACTTCTAACACAAACCATCCTGGGATTCTGTTTTATGGTCCCAGAGCTGCTCCGACTCTCCCAGGCTCCGAAGGAACAGCAGCATCCTCCCCTTCCCACAGGCCTCTGCAGTAATCCTGGGTCCTGGGTGTTGTGAAGAAGCACTTGGCTGGAGTTCCAGGGATCCTGGGATGGTACAGCCATGTACACTCACATGGACACCCGACCAACACCAGTGCAGCCAGCTGCTAAATCAAACCAGGAGCCAGAAGGAGAAGGAGGGAACATCCTGCTCCCATCTATTCTGTTACAGGATGCTTCTAAACACTCCCAGTCATCTGCACCTCACCCTAAGCCAGGATACCAGACACAAATCCTGAATAAAATAATTGCCTCCCGGTGGGAGTGAGAAGCTTCTGTGGCTCAGGGAGTTGCTGTCACCTCCCACCCCTCCAGCCACCTGCATCTGGTGCCAGGCCAGGCTCAAACCAGCTCTGAAGAAAGAAGAAACTGAAAAAAACCCAACAAACAAAAAACCCAAATCTCTTGACTGACTACTTTACTTAAACCCAATTATTTTCTTTTCACAGCCACTTTAGAGGCACTTTGCCAACACAGGGAGTGAAAATACAACCTAAAACATCTGGAGAGCAGAAGAGACTGGGATCATTATCTTTCCACATGTGTCAGGGTAAGCAGAAGGAAGCCAGTACGAGCTAAACACTAGGTGGAAAAAGGTTACGAAATAACTAACCCAAGAAACTGTTTGTATTTTAGCACAAAGAGTAAACCCAACAAAGGGACAAGGGTTTGGGAATAGGGCACAAGGAAAGCACGGTGAAGGAATTCCCTAACTGAGTAGTTTATTCTGAGAAACTGTGGCTAGGAATTCGCCGTACCCATCCCAGCTCGAGAGTCTGCCAGACAACAAACCAAGTCACTGCAGGTCTGCTGAACACCCTGCACAGATCCATGGTCAAGGAAGCAGAAAATGCAACACGTTGGAAAAAGCTTTAGGTATCATTTAATCCCTGCTCCCGGGGTCACAGAAACAGGGGGTTTCTTCCCATAAGCTGTCAAAAGCTGTAAAAACAGAATGATGTGCTCCTCTAAATAAGCCATTCCATCTTTGCCTCCAACACCTTCTGATCCCTGCTTCTCAAATGCAGCACAGCCACCCTAAGACAGCAGGAAACAGTCTCACACGAAAGGCAGGCAGGCATGCAAAAGGAAAAGTAATTAGGATAAATGCAGCCCCGTAGTCGTCGCATGCTATGGAAATACCTGCAATTTTGGCAATAAATTATCAGAATTCCACGCATTTATGCAGTTCACCGAAGCCAGTTAACTCCTTGAGACACAGCTCAGGGATAGCCTAATGCAGCCTCTCTAAGCCAAAATCTTTATAGGACGTGGTTTTTCTTGGAAAGTCTGGTCATAAATATTGCATTAATAAACATTATTCCAATTACCTTATTAGTTCAGAAGCTCTCCTATTATTTAACCAAATAAACAATTATTTTTTCCTATTATGCCAATCCACTTGATCTGACAGATTCATAAAATTGTTCCGGGTCTATTTCCTCAACTCCTTGAGCAATCAGTGAAAAAAGTAACTTTAAAGAGCTCTGCCTGGTGGCCAGCAATACACACAATCATCTATGTCTGGGTCAAGTATGACATTTTATTTTCAGCTACATTCCGTAATGGAAGTAGCCATTTCTGTTGAGGTTTAAAAATGCTCCAAACTAGTAGGCAGCACCTGTTAGGAGTCTCTGAGGTCTCCTCCATATTAATGCAGGAGTGAGAGGGGACAGAGAAACCAATGAAGATCCCATTTTCCTTGGACATAAAAAGGTCATTAAATGGGGAGCACGTTGCATCATCCCCACTATTTGCCACTACCAATTTGCAGCCTTTCAAGGAGAAATGACTTCTCAAGAAATTCCTGCGATTCCAAGGACGCTTTGCTCCCTTCACTCCCACACGCGACGTTTCCAGCAAATGATGCCCTTCTATTTTTACAGGGAGCTGCAGCCCCGGCAGTGCCAGCTGCAGCCCAGCACTGAAAGAGGAACCGTGGCTGAGGCAGCTGGCTCCCGAGCCGGGCTGCGTGCGGAAGCGGGGCTCCGGAGCCTCGGCGAGCCCTTCCCACCAGCACGAGCCCACGCAGCCGCGTCACAGCCCGCTTGGGAGCCAGAACACCAAATTTCCTCCAAAGCTGTCATTTCAGCCACTCAGCTGCTGGCACGGCGTGGGTTTTGTGATGCAGCTTCTGCAGGCTGTTCTGTCTCAGGCTGGTAAGAGGATGTTTCCAGAAGAAAGGAAAAACTTGAGGTGTTCTGCTTACCCCACACTGCCTTCAAGAGCTCATCTCAGCTTCTAACACAACACTGGCAGATGTTCTGCACTCAAAGCAGCTTAAATATCCAGCCTCAGCTCTTGATAAACTTCCCAGTAACTGCTCCCAGGAGAATTCCTTGGGCTGGCCGGGCTTAGACCTCCTCACTCCCAACCATTTGTCCACAAAGCCTTTCAGCAGTGATTTTTATCTATTTCTACCAAGTCGGCTGCAGACTTGGGGAAACCTGAATTAAACCAAGCAAGTTTAGGCTTCTTATGCATAAAAGTTAACCCTTCACAGCTTGTTCTCACCACACAACTAGCACAAGGCTCTCACCTACTGTGCAGTGGCAGCATTTTCACCATACACCTACCACCTACATTCCTCTAACTGCTCCATAATGCTGAGGCCCCTTTCCTTGGGCTAAGGAGTGAGTAACTAACTCCTGCAGGTACAGCTGTACCACTCAGTGTCTCCCCAAAGCCATCACCACCATGGCCAGGCTGAAATAAGCCCTTCAAAATATTTGGAAATGTTCAAGAGATTCTCAAAAAGCTGAACTCAAGACAGGGCACAGAAGGAAATTCCATTTACCCAGGGCATAAACACATGTCCTATGTTAACTCCTGCTTTTTCATCTTGAAACCCCTTTACAAGCATTAATTAATCCTCACGAAGTATCTTTGAAGTAGGGATCATTAGTGTCTCATTACACAAGGAAACTGAGGCAGCAACTCACTGCCACAGGCAACGAGTGAGTTTACCAGAGAAGCCCCCAAGTTTTAGCTCTGTACTTCTTTGTCTCTCTTCTCTTGCTGTGCCTCTTAAACACAGAAACGCTCTAAGACAAGACCCAAATTCCAGAAAAGCAAACAATTCCAGCCTTTAAACAATAGTACACGTCTTCAAATGATAACATCCTGCTAAGAATAGAAACATCAGAGTAAGACTGGGTTTGTTTCCACCAGCCAACACGTCAACATAGAAATTAAAACAAAAGCTCAAGCTACTTTTTGGCAATGAAACCAATAGCTGCAGCCTTTAAACAGGTTTTCCCTGTGACAACCACAGCATCAGAAGGACAGCAGGTAACATTAAGCTGAACATGTTCAAAATCTGCACTGATGAGACTGAACTTGAGCATTTCTATTTATAAAACTGAATAATCACAACATTTCTGTTCTGAAGAGAGAGAGGGAGAGCAAAGTGTTGCTTCCTTCAGCTCTTACAGCATCAAAAAGTCAACTTTTTCCAATCCAATTCCCATTCATTGCAGTAAGGCTGTCTCAGTCCAGTCACTTGAATCTGCAGGTAACAAAAGCAAGGTAAGAATTCCGGATGCATTCCATGCAGCAGGTCTGGGAAGCAGTTAGGAGCTGCCAACTCCTCACACAACACAGTTGCTCTCCCAGAAGGTAAGGCAATGGTTAGAAAGCAATTCCAGGCCTAGAGCTTTTGTTTTGGTTTGTTTAAGGAAGAACCAGGGCCACTGACTTGAAAAATTTCCATAGACATGTGGTCACTCCTATAAGAACAGAATACATGGAGTTTACTCTTTATTGGTTATGCCACAGAGTAACTTCAATTTTCTGTAGGCTTTTGAACCTGTAGACGCTCTCAAGGGGTATGGTGACCATAATCAGCATAACTGATTTGAAATGGTGCCTCCTTCCACTGGAGTACTGACAGGGAAATCAGTGTTCCTATGAGATTTTTCACTCCCTACCCAACAAGGTGAGGACTGAAATCTGGCTTCCCCTTCCAGGAAAAAAGGCTGTCTTCACAGACTGAAGTTCCCTACAGGATGGCAGATGAAAAAGGCACAATCTCATGAACAGCTCTTAAAAAACATAGGTCCCATTATACACAAGACTTGACATGTTAAAAGAGCAGACATTTATCAGATGATTCACATCCAGGAGGGAGAAAGTTATTTAAGGTAGCCTTAAGGAACAGTTTTGCTTTTGCTTGCCCCAGCCACCACCCCTCAGTGTCAAAGCTGACATAACCTGTACACATCCACATTCTTAAAATGCTTTTTTTTCTCCTATACATACACAGTTTGGAGTCAGTGACTGAGGCAGTGTGGGATTGGTCCAGCACAACTCTTACGTGCACCAGAACACACCTGAAGGGAAACCTTTGCTGGCTGAGCTCTGAACAGGAGACAAGTGTCTGGTGTTTGGAGAGCGGCTGCTTCCCTGCTCCCTGTGCCCTCACTCCCCCTGCAGCGGTGCACGGCGCCAAATCCACAAGGATGTTAGGTGGCCACAGCCTGTTTTCCAGCCAAGCCAGGCACCTACGCTTCCCTCTGCCTCCGTTTTCCCGTCTGCAGGCTGAGCAAGTGCCTGTAAACAAGGGGGAGGTGTTATGCTACAGCACTCGAGTCTGCTACAACCCCACCCAATGGTGTTCCTGCTGTTTACCCACTTGGATGCAACCCTTCTGCCAAGTAACTGCAATTCCCAGTGCAAGGAACAAGCAAGCATCCAGAGCCTCATCCCATGACCAGGAAATCATCATCAGTTTGCTATGCTCACAACCAAAATAAATTTCCCTGTTTCATTTACAACACATTCATTTAATACACTTTCATCTCCTGGAAAATCCTCAAAATAAACAAGGCGAGTCACAGTTGCCCTCACTGGATACTACCAGAGCCCTTTCTGTGCACTCCAAACACAATTAAACTACTCCCAAGGCAGCCAACGGTTGCGGAAGTGACTCAACCTCTCCTGCCTTGTTCCCTGCAGGACTAACAGAGAGGGGCAGGCCAGAGCCACAAACAGCAGGACATAGCAGTATCCATCACAGAAAACCTTGGATCCAAGTTTTCCAGGCAATCGTGCCCTCCAGACTTGCAGAGGCAGGCAGGCAGACACGGGGACAGCGCAGGAACTGGAGCATGTCCGTGGCACAAAACCTGCAGCCTCCCAAAAGGCTCACTGTGTGTGCTTTATGGATGTCACTGCACTGCTGCTCCCAAGTTTCTCACAGGCTTTTTCCAAGAGCTTTAAGACCACCAAACTTGAAACACATTTTCACTCCAATTAGCACCAAAGAAGCCTGCAGCAGAGACCCAAGTACCTCCGCATGTTCTCCTCTTCCTGACATCCATCTGAAATCCTGTTGCATGAGAGGAATCAAGATTATCCCAAACATTTTGTTGCACACTCCCAGGAATCCACTGGCTACTCTGAAGCAAGCACAACGCTGTCTTCACCCACAAAATTTCAAGCTTACTACCAACAGACTGGATAGTTTTAAGAAAGGTGAGCACTAGTCCTGGCTGTTCTGTTGGGTCCTTTCAATCGGACCCAGGTTCCTCAGCTATTTCAATATTAACATTTACTGTGCACGTACACACACACCTTGTGGAACTGCAAGGAATAATCTAAACTAGATTTATTTCTTCTAATATCCTAATATTCACGTAGTACTTCTTTAAAAGGGCGGGCTACTGGAGCTTTCAGAAGGTAAACATGAAGTATTCCTTCTTTTCCAAGGGCTTTGTTTTTTCCTGAGAGATGGAGTTCACTATTTTGAACATTTCAGTCCCTAATTAAGCTCCCTGCAAGCTAAACAGCACTATTTCCTCACTAACGTTCCCATCTTTTCTCAGGAAACCCTTATTTCTGTCAATTAGCATCAGCTCACTCAAAAGGAAGGGCACGGCGTGAACTCCAACTCAAGTCAGAGCTTCACCCTGTAATGTTTCCAAGTTCAAAAGTTCCAAGTTTCAAAGTTTCCACAAAGGTTCAAACCTCTTTACTGCAGGGAAGTGCCTAATACACCATTCAGTGGCCACAACCGCACTTTTTTTTGTAAAACCTACCCTTTCCCATATATAACACTGAGCAATTCATAAGAGAAATATAAGAAAATATATAAAGCTCCAAGTCTGGGTTGCTCCTTTCAGTGACACACCGGATGGTGTTCCAAGGAAGGACCCTGGACATATTCACAAAGAAAGAAGGTTTACTAAACCATTTAAGTAGGCACAAAGGAGTTCGAGATCTTTCCCCAGGTAACTGAGAATATCCTGAAGTGGCCTGGAGAGCTCCAGCCTGCCTCGGGCAGCCTCACACACTGCCAGTCCCATAAAGCATCCCCCAGATGCTGGGGCAGAAGGCAAAGGGGAAGCGTGTCCAAGAAATGAACCAGGTGATGAACAGCATTTGCCTACCTGTGATTCCTTTACTCCAGCACTTCTTCCACGTGATAAACACAGCCAAGCGTCCCACACAAAAGGTGTCCGCTGCTTTCCACAGCAAACTGCTCCTCCTGCCACACAGATTTCCTTACATTCAGCTGAATTATCTGTCCGTACATGACTAATGCCCTCTGCATCCCAAACTGCTGCTAACAGTCACACCCTGTAAATACATTTACAAGTAGGAAGCAGAGCTTTGCAGAAAGCCATCTACAACCCGCTGAGGGTGATAAATTGCAGTAATAAAAGCTTGGCTCTAGCATCAAATTAGATCCTTACTTGTACACCAAATATAGTGTTTGGAGAACATGCCTCAGAACATGGATGGCTTCCCAAAATGCTGATCAGTGCTTTTGGAAACCAATGCTTAATGAATGACTAAAGCAAATCTAGTCATACAACCTAAGAAATCGCATCAGGGCATTTCTAAAGGAAGAAAAAAAAAGGCTTAACTGAAGAGTTTAAGGCAGTCTTCAATCCTTTTAAACACAATAAAAAGAACAGTCTCTTAATGTGCTTAGGGAACAGGCAGTTAAAGGAGAAATTTAACTAAATTTTCATGGGGAAAGAGTTGCTCTAGCACTTTATAAAAGGCTGCCCTTTACTGTAACCCCCACGCAAAACAGGCTGAAGATAGGAACGTGGCAAAGGACAAATACTCGGCAACTTCCCAACAGAAAATCTCAAACAGAGACGGAAGATTACACTTACGCTTGGATTAACAGGCAAAACGGGGTCTGGATCCAGGAACTAACAAGCATTAGAGGCAAGAAATGACACATAGAACAACAGGAAGAAGGAATGGACAGGAGGCAGCAATGAATAACCTAAGAGCTTTCCAAAAATACACTGCATTATCTCACCCCCGAGTATTTCTTACACATCCCCCACATTTAATAGAATCCTGTATATGCCATGTGTAACTGTCTTCAGGAAAATTTGCTTATCTCTTCCAAAGTATCTTATCAGGAAAACCCACCTGCCTGAAGCATCTCAGAGGGAATGAGTGCACCAACATAGACAAGAGCACATTTCTTTCAAAATTATTTAAACTTGACCATTTGACAGTTGAGCCCAAGGTCAGTTTAACTATGAATTTAAATATACACTTTTCCTCTTTTATTTTTTCCACTCCCATTGCAGCAAGAAATTTTAAGAAGAGCTGTTAACCACAAAAGTTAATACCAGGACATTAGAGATACTGTTTTTCCTAAAAGGTACACCTCAGCATTTGAAAAAGCAGTATTTTGTGGCCGTAAAGTAAAAGACAAAGTAATGCCATTTTGATTCCTGGATCCAGAACACTGAGCAAGTCCCTAAAACAATTAATCCATTCAAGCAAAACCAGGACTGTGCTACTGAAGTTGGTAAAAACACAGCTAAAGCACTAGCTACCAAAACAAAATAAAGGTTATTTCACTAAGGTAAACATAGAGGACCCACCCAATCATTATTTGGGTTGAAATTACTTCTGTATCAAAAATCAGTTGTCTCAATTTTTAGCAAAAGAGGAATTTACCGAAGCTTACTTAAGCTCATTTGTTCTCTTTGTCATAAAGAAAGGAATTAGACTTGTGATAAAGACAACAAATCCAGGCATTATGAGTCCTCATCTGCAAGATGCTCTCCTTCAGTGAGGAAGGGATTAACATTTTGTATGTCACTATCTTGAGGACACAAGCAATTAACTCCAGAGGCAAGTGACCACACTGAAAGATGAAGTGGTGCAAGGACAGACAACAACAACAAAAAAAAACCCCAAGCAAACCTCAACTAAAACTCAAGTGAAACATGGGCTGGATCTCTTAAGGTACATAGGAATACCAAAAGGAGTGGATTCCTGCCAAGGATCAGCTGTGAACTGGAGAAGGAAGAGAAAGAAGAGAGGGTGAACAAGGTAGAAGTGTCTTCACACACCAAAAAAAGCCAGAAGGAAAGTTGGGACAAGAAGCTAAGGTCACTGTTGGATTTCAGAGGGGAAAAAAGACACAAGAGTGAGCGAATTCGCTTCCATGGACTGCTTTTAAAAGTATCAAAATACATTTGCAAGGCAAAAACTACTGTTACCTTCATGAATTCACAGGGTGGGACTGACACACAAAATTACCATCTCCTCCACGTGAACTGACTGACTGCTGACTCAGGCTAAGGATTTGAAATGGGAAGCAAAGCCTTGAATCAAACAGAACATGCCTGAGATGCACCACGCTTTGTATCTAGGCTCACTAAGAAATGAGAAGTTATTTCAAACACAGCCTCCAAGAACCAATTTAAGCTCTATGGATACATGCAAATCCTCGGCTCTCACTCCCTTCTTTCACATCCCCTCCCCAAAACATCGACCCAAGCAGCAGTGTCCTGGGAAAGCATCTGAGAGATCCGTATACACAGATGACAGAGCAAAGCACTGGATCCTCACAATCCCACATCATGAAACATAAAGGCTCGAGAAAACTTTTCCAAGTCTGTGAAAAGTAATAGTTATACTCAGTTCCAGCTGAAAACAGATTTTGTAGTAGCTGAATTTATAACCCACAGTCTCCCTGTGTATTTAAAAGGAGAGGAAAAAAGAAACCAAAATACAAAAGCCAAACAGCAAGTTCATTGTAGCTCAACTCTAATAGGAAGTGGCTTAGTTTAGAAATGCTAAAAGCATCGCAAAGCATGTCCTGCGGTTTAGGTTGATTTGTGGGTCAGAGGCTTATTGATAGCTCTGGCAGCAAGATCTGCCTTATTGCTTACGAGGGAAGACTTAAAGTGGCCAAACTTAATGCAGTTATTTACTTCTCTAAGAGAAACAAGCAGCTTCATTCTGTCAGCCTCTTGCAACCCTCCAGCCACTGCCTGGCAGACAAATGCTTCTAATATTTTATCCTTTTTCAAACAAGATAAAAAAGACTCTGTATCTCTCAGGACAGCATGAGATGGAACTGTGACCCCATGGCTGTTGCCACGAAGAGGCCCTAAATCTAAAGACCTGTCTGAAAATTAAAAGGCGACAAAGGCATTTGATAAAGACGAAAATCCCAGCCACTCTCCAGCAAACAAATCCCCCCCAAAAGGGATCCACTTTCCACCATTCCTCCCTGCAAACAGCTAATGGCATTGGCTCACTTACACTGCAAACACAAAGAGGGAAGGACAAACAAGGGAAAACAATCGTGGCATAAAAGCCAACAATTAGGAAGCAATTAAGACCGGACATCACTGCGATGTAGTAAACACAACTTTCTCACTGAACAATGCCTTTCTTCCTACGCTTTTTTTCCCCATTCCAAACGAATGTTTCTATCTGAGAAGGAGCTATCTAACAACATTTAGAAGTGACAGTCACTCACTTCACCTACTACATCTTCCCGAAACACAGTAGTAGGAGCAAAAGTTGTTTTTCCAAGTGCCAGGCCAAGTGCAGACATCTAACAGCCTGAACTAGTCTGCACAGCTCTGTGACTCCGAGGCAGACTCATTCTTGCAGAAATAAAAGCCAGGCAGCAGCTTCCTTGCTCTCTACCTCCAACCTCACTGATAAGGCAGCAGTACTTCATTATCTGACACTCTGAACACCACATTTTACTTCGCTTGAAGTTCATTGTCACAGCTGATTCCATTTAAACCCCACCGCTACAGAATACTTCTGCTTTCCTCAAAACTCAAAATTACTGTTACCAGGGCTTAAAAAAAAATCTTTAGGAAGCTGACAATAGCTTTACACTTCTCTCTCCAATTTACTTACGGGAAAACTTGAGAGACTTCTCAATCCTGGTACCTTAAAAAAAAAAAAGGAACTGACCACATCACTAATGGTACTGGTTAAGCAGCTGATTTTATGTTAACACAGTCCTGTGTGGGGAGCCCCTGCCCCGCTCCTGCAGTAGCCTTACGCTCCTCAAGTTAAAACTGAAGTAAACAAATACATTGAAGCATAGGGGGGAAAATATCTGGATGTTCACTATATTTCCCATTTCTAACAGTTTGCAAATGCCTACATGCTGATTTTCCCATGAGCAAACTCCAGTTTAGGAGTGCCTACCGGTCCTCCGGGGGAGTCCTTGATCAAGAGGAGATAAACACATCTCCAGAAGTACGGAAGGAGCACTCACAAAGCACCCAGCTGCTACACTGCCCATGTTATGAAGGGAATTCCTCGGACAAGGAGCAGCAACTCAGCACCTCAGGAAGCTGAGGAGCGGACAACAACAAACAGCCCTGATGTTCTCCAAGAGCAGGAGCAGCCTGAGGAACTGGGAAGGCCATACTGCTTATCAATCTGGAAACAAACCCACCAGCTCTGATTCTGGTATTAATCTGCAAGAGATGTAAGGGGGAAAAAAAGTAATGCCTCACTACACCTTCTGCACATATATTTACAAACAAAGTATGATTTCAATTCAAAAAAAACCAAAAACCAACAAACCATGTGGAGCATCAGAAGCAGCTGCCAGGCTCCACTGTGCTGTAGAACAAGGCAGAGAAGGAAGAGCACATTATGCCCCAGTCTGGTTTACAAGTTAACTTGGCCTTCACTCACAAAACATACGTGCCCCAACAACAGCCACTCACCCTTGCTCACCTCCTGCAGCTCCTCATCCTTCCAAGACTGATCGGCAACAACTACTTAAATCAATCTCATTTTTAAAAAAACCTGGGCTGGAATCTTCGGAGAGGGATTCACTAATCCAAAGATAGGGGTTCTGTGGGGTTTTTTTAAAGAAAAGACAATTTCAGAACTTCAATAATAAAACTGACTCTTTTCCTTTTATAAATAAATGCTTTTCATCTAGCTTCTTTTTTATGTAAGTTTTGCCAGCGGAGGATAACACAAGCCTGTTACCATATGGCAACACCCACCAGCACTATCTTTAATTTTTTTCCTTGGAGATGTAAGCTAAAGTACCTGCAACTATGCTGTAATTTCCTTTTAGAGAGAACTTACAAAGCAGTGTTTTTTTGGAACTGGAGATATTTTCTAGTCCAATTCCCATTTTTAAATCGTTTTTAAAGATTCGGAATAACCTATTCAACCACTGGAGAGGTTTACAACGTCTTTTCAGAAAGGAAGAAACAGATCAGAAAGAGAAGACCGCGGCGCTGAAAATAACAATTGCTGTCAAAACCGAGTTGTATTAATTCAGTGACTCGCCTCACAAGACAGTCTTTTTATAGTGTTCCCCATAAGCAGAGAAGACAATGGTTCCCCTTGATTTTCTTTTCCCCCCCATGTGGCTTTATATGTCACTGGCCCTAGCAACAGGGAAGAATAGCCACGGATTTGTCAGCGGACAAGGCCCGTGCGAGGGGGGCCCCACGCACCCTGCGTTATCCAAGCACAATCCCCCTGTTATTTGACAACAAGGAAGCCTGCAGGAGAACACCGCTCTTGGCACCGTGCTGGGTGTCAGACTGACGAGCTGCAGCCCAGTCCCTGACGATAAACCTGCGTCCCTGACACTAAACCTGTACGACAGGTTCGCTGCCGGTGCGCAAGGACAATCCTCCTCGGCTGCCGCGTCCTCACGGCGAGCCCCAAACCGTGAGTCAGCTCCCAAAGGGACAGCAGGGTCACCGAGCCGGGGAAAGCAGCACGGACAAACACCACCGGCACCTCCACACCAGCAGAGCGCAGTGACAAAGGGGTGAAAAACTACTACGAAAGACTATGTTACAAGTACTGCGAAAACATGGGGGGTTTGCACCTCAAAATGCAAGCTGGCATTACTAAACCTGCAGCTATCCAAGAATTGTCTTGGAATAAATCTTATCAAGCCAAAACTCAAGTCTTACAAAAAGGTGATGCTAACTTTCTGGATCCCTAAAAAAAGCCAAGCAACCAAAAAAAACCACAAACACTCCATGTCAGCAAACAGAAAGTTTCCCTGGTCTCCTCGAGGCCTAGCAGGCATATTTTCAACTTTTTTTTTTTAAAACCCATTTCTAGACAGCAGATGAGCAAATTAGGTGCCGTCTACAGCACTCTGCCAACAACAGCTGAGGCAGCTTTGCCAACATTTCTAGCTTTGCCGTGCACTAACTCCAGTTTCCATTTCTATATTTCATCCAGAAGGATCACTTGGAACAATGGAGGTGGGGGTAAAGGTTTGCTTTCCTAGGTTTCAGAAGGGTCTGGAAAAAGAAACAAGCATCTCATTATTGCCTGTGACAGAGGGTGGAGGGTTTCATGCTTTTCCATTCCCAGTTTGCCAAATGCCACGGAGAGGGAGGCTCTCTAATTTGCAAACCAGACTCCCAGGACACTCGAAATCCTGTCCCCCCTTCTCCACCGTGGCAGCTGAGAATTACGAAGGAGGGGGACAGCTGGGCTTCTCATTAGGAGCACCGCGCCTCCATCCACGGACAATCATCGGCACCCACCTCCCGTTCGCAGCTGAGAGGTGCCTTTCAGAATCCCTCCGGGGCCACGCAGCACCAAGGGCGAGCGGGTTGGGTACGGCAGAGTTAAAAGATAAACGCAAGGGAGGGACTGAGGAGGAAGCCAGCGCCAGGGTTATTTGTCTCCATGAGAACACAACTTACTAGAACACTCCAGCTCCGAGATAAAGTCTCTTCTCTAAACCCAGGCTACGTTTACATCTGCTGGTTATCAATGCAAGCCTCTAACAACTGACAGATATGCCGGCAGCAGTCCCACGAGCTGCTCGCCCGGAACCCGGAGTGTGCGGGAACACTCAGCGGGGACAAGGCCCTAATGGAGCTTGGCTCTTCCAGGGCGCCTTTTTCAGCTGCTTTGATCGACCTTCTTTCCCTAGAGCGCATCTTCGCCTTAATTAATAGGTCACTGAACCGGTTTATGTTAATTGTCACAAGTACCTCGTCTTTGTTTCCAAGGGGAGGGACCAAAGTTCATTCGGTTCTTGCCCACGAAGCAAAATTTAAAGAAGTGGGGTTCTGCACGCACCTGAATCGCCACCGACTCCTAAGGGAGCTTTTTCCTGCCGCAGTAAAGCCTGGCCGGGTCCTCAGCGGGGCTCCGGCAGCCGGAGAGCCCCACCTGCCTCATCACCTGCACCGGGATTCACTTCCACACGCCAGCTCCTAACTCAGCTGGGGCACACAACGCTACGGCATCAACCTCTGCCCGCCAGAAATAAGAAACCCGCATGAAAATATCATAAAAGCCCGGGGAGACCCCTCGGGCGGGTGTGCGACCCTGACCCCGCTCTCGCCTACCCAGCGACACCCCTTCGCCGGGCAGCACGGCGCTCACCGGGGAGGTCCCCCGGGCTGATGATCCGCGGCTGTTTCCAAACTCGTGTCCGTGAGGGGAAGCCGTGCGGGAAGGGGAAGCCCAGCTCGCCCGCCCTCCAAACGCCCTCGCGGCGCGGCGGCGGCGGCCCCGCCGCTCCCTGCCGGCGGAGCGGGGCGGCCGCTCCCGGGGCCGCCCGGGGTC